>CM077228.1:29896970-30106970 GCA_039654775.1 Spinibarbus caldwelli
AACAGAATATTGAATATAGGGTGGTGTTTTATTTTATTGCCGCTCCTCCCCAGTTCTCGCTCGTAGCAAACTAACAGTCGGAGGGGAGTTCGGAGGATATTCTATCCAAGCCATCAAACTGACGTCATCAGAGATGGAACACCATTCCAAAGCAGAAGCAAATTTTCAGATTTTGATTAAAGATTACCAGGACAAACAATTTTTTTCCCCTGTGGATTAACTTGCACATATTAATTGTTCATCTGACTAGTAGCAATGTGTGCTAACAAAGAAAATAATTTGTCAGTTTGGATTTCATAAGGACTTTAAATTAATTTGTATTGCCCCCAAATTTCAAGATATGACGAATGAAGAATACTTAAAATGTCAGTGGTCCATGGCAGTCATTAAGTTACCAGCACAATAACAAACTCAGCAACATATTGTGTAATTATCGTTATCTATAAAATCCCAGAAAATATAGAGATATAATTTGTCAATATTGCACACCCCTACTCCCAAGTTTTTCATGACCATACAAACCCTCGCTGCTGTTCCATAACTGCCATAATGTAACGCATGATGGTGTTTTGTTACTGTGAATATGCATTTTTATTCAGTCTGTCTTTTGTTTTTTTTTTGTAAAATCAAAAACAACTGCTCAGGCTACATGTGTGCAGCATCTTTGTTTGGATCGTGATTAAAATGCAGTGGTTGCCTCTAATTTCAAATGGCTAAAGATATATTTAAGACTATTTTGGCCTGTCGTAGAGCAAATAAACAACTAATTAATCTGCTTAAAAAAAAATGGCAACCATTATCGGAATCAAATTTGCTTGTTAAAAAAATTCACAGTGAAAATGTATGAGCATGCATCCTTAAATGGAATGAGACTGAAATATATTTTTAAACATAACACAAGGATGACAATACCATTAGAATACATCGATAAAATACATACCCCCAACTTCTATCAGCCAGTCCCTCCAAAACATTATTGTCTGGTTTTCAAGTCTTCGCCTGTTACTGCCTGGACGACTGAAGTTAACTCTGAAGAGTCCAAAAATGTCCTCTACCTCAAGTGGCTTTGAACCACCAATGAACAGTGGTTTCATTACCTCAGGGTATGCGTTAATGGCATCAGCTAGACCAAGGGTCTTCAACCCCTCAGTCAACCTAAAACAGATAAAGAAGAATATTTATTTGTATTCTTACAGTTTTTCATTCAAGCAAAAATCAAAGCCAGGCATGTGTTCAGCTAAATACAAAAATAAGTAAACTACCTTTTAAAAACAATAACATTTACTTTTCATTTTACTGAACATTGAAATTACAATACTAACAGGGCTCCAGACTGCGACCGTTTTTCCTGCCGGTGCGACTATATTTTGTAAGAGGTCGCACTGGTGCGAACACCACGTTGCCCAACTGATAATAGCTACATTTTCTGTTGCATATGAGACACCAGAAGGCAAACAAAACGAAAGCTAAATGAACCAGCTCTTATTTAAGCTATGTAGCGCAGACTGTTTATCAGCTCGGATCAATAAGAGTCCCACAGCTGTGGGCGATCTCTAAGTTAAGGAATCGCCAAGCTTCTCAGTCCACAAATCACCAATATTCACCATGGATTTAATATAGTGACGCAAACTGTAACCATGATATTGTGACAGAAATAGTCAAATGTTTTTACATTATTCAGAGTTCATGCAAATTTTTGTGAGTGAAATTTAAAGCTATAAGATGTACATTTTTCGCTGCTAGAGGTCGCTTATTCAAAACAAAGGCGTAGCTTGATGATGCCTTGATTGCACGGAATCATGGGATGTATTGTCTTCACGTCTACAGCCGGTGGAAAAGAATCGGGATGGGACTCGGGCAGAAATCATGTTCATGGATGAGATTATTAACATTACTGTAGTATGAAGCAGAGCAGGACCGAGTGCTGTGAGCGCAGCGGGACTTTTATTATGCCGCAGTTGCCACTTCCGCTTCTTCTGGTCATTCGTATGTGGGGTAAAGCAGTGCTGTTTTATCATATTAGATATATTTGTGTGTTGAAAGTTGTTATAGTGCTACTCTGCATTCGCTTGGCAGCTGCTATGAGACACTTGTTGCACACTGCAGTAAACTAGATCAATATTAGATATGGTAAGATAGGAAGATAGGAAGGTGCTAAATCATTTCATGATTTATACACCATTAATAAAATTTTATACTTAATTCTGAAATCTATCGGCAGCCAATGAAAGGATCTCACATATCGTGCCTTTAAGCACTATTCAAGAGTTTTCACATGCTTCACACTTTTTCCAGCACTTCAAAGCTCTAAATATTATCCAATTGTATGTTATTATTGTAATGTTATTTTTAAAGTGATGATTTGTAAAACTAAATGTTTAAAGATAAAGGAAAAATAAAAATTTGTATTAAGCAAACCATGTTTATAAAAAAAAGACATGAAATTTACACTATAACTAGTAGATGGTGGCAGAGGAGCACTTATTGGCAAAGTCAAAGTCTCATGAAAAACAAAAACTTTTCTTCATATTGTGACTGAATCACACAGAAAGCAAGTAAAGAGTTTATATCAGTTTTTATACCAGAAACTGGCTGTTAGGTCAGTATTGTACATTTCATAAGAGTAAAATATTTAAATTTTTTCCAATAGAAATGTTTTTGCACATTGCTGTTGTTATTAAAAGATTTTATTAACATTTTATCTGCATCTCAGTTCAGGATCAGTGCTTTACTGTCAAATTTCCAATAAATAAACAATTTTACCAGTAACTGCACTTATTAATGCAAAACAATTATAATATGAATAAATTAACTAAATGATTAAAAATCCCCCCAGCGCCACCTTCTGTATAACTTAGTTGCAAATGTTAGTCTGGAGCCCTGTGCGAGATTTTGCGATATGATAACTAGGGATGTTCCGACTGATCGGCCACAGATCGGTATCGGCCGATAATCACATTCTATGACTTGATCGGGAGTCACTAAAAATAGGCCGATATCACCAACCTATCTCAAATTGATGATGACAGACTTTAGCACCACAGTCATGTCATCACCAGTGTGGATTTATTACTCAATCTCAAGAAACAATGCATAAGCCTTGCGATTTAAAAACAAGTTATTTGAAACAGCTCACGTGCAGTAAGCAGCTTAAAGCTGCTGTTCATACAGCACGTAAGTACTTATCTTGATGGGTTTGAACAATCAAACACACGCTTGTGTCAAAATGCCCATCTTTGCGTTTATCTTTATGATTAACTCAGTTGTTTGTCTTAAAGGGTCATTGGATGCCCATTTTCCACAAGTTGATATGATTCTTTAGGGTCTTAATGAAAAGTTTGTAACATAGTTTGGTTAAAATGTCTCAATGGTAATGTAAAACAACACCTTTTTTACCCAGTCAAAAACAGCTCTTTTCAGAGCAAGCCGTTTTGTAGCATTTTCCTTTAAATGTTAATGAGCTCTGCTGACCCCGCCCCTCTCTTCCGAGCCGCTCTCTGAGGGACTGTTTACTTTAGCCACATTCATTGTGAAACTTGGTAATTAGCACATTATTAGGAAAGGCAATTTACAAAGATTCATAAAAGAACCTTATACTCACTTCCTCTGTAGGGGGGGGGGGGGGGGGGGGGGGGGGTGCATTACCTTCAGATACAAACGTAATCCATTGCTTCTTCAGCGGCTCAGATTTCGGAAGTAAATGACGACTGCTATGTTCATTATTACATCCAACAACCAAACACCTCACTCAATCACTTAGGAGCCATTCTTGTCTACATCTGCTCCGGTGGGGAAACAATGGCTGTTCACAGCTCACTTAGGGCAGGTCTAAGGTAAGACACCAGTCCAGTCTGTGCTGAAACGCTACTGTCAATTAAACAATCGTGGGAGGGGCCTGAGAGGCATCTGAGATCGGCTCAATTTGAGAAAGGGGTAAAGATTTTAGTAGATTACAATAAAAAACACTGGGTGGATTTTTATCATTATAGGGTAGTTGTGTGCACACATTACAACACACATTTCAGTTCAAACAACTTGTAAAAGTGCATGTAGTATCCGATGACCAGTGAATGTAAACAGTGCATTCGGTATTAAAGTGAAAGCAGACTAATAACGCTGAGCCGTCCTTGCCATTCATGTTAATTAAGCAGTCTCTCATTGCTCATAAATACATGACTTTTGTGAAGATTAAGCACTGTTTTTGTACATTTGATTACTTTAAGCAATTTAAGTTGCATTTCTATTACTAGTTTTTGAAGTTTAGCACTCAAGTGTGGATGGTGAGTGACTATTCAGTACAGCCGCATATGTTTGGGATGAAACGAGGAATAGACTATCTCCCCAAAGTGAAAAAGAGCCTTACCTACTTAAGCTTGATGTAGGAAGGAAGGACACAAATTCTCAGCACTTGCTGAATAATATTCCTGATTATTTTAGTAGCAAACTACTCATTCTGTTCATTTAGCTGTTGCAGTGTTTCTATTTGTTTTTGTCCTCAGTCATATATTGGACAATGTTTAATTACACCTTATGGGTTGTTAAATTTGTTTCTTCTGTTGAACACAAAAGAAGATATTTTGAAGAATGTTGGTAACCAGACAGCTGACGGTACCCATTGACTTCCATAGTAGGAAAAAAATATTAAGTCAATGGGGTCCATCAACTGTCTGGTTACCATCATCATTCTATCAAAATATCTTCTTTTGTGTTCAAGAGAAGAAAGAAACTCATACAGGTTTGAACAGCTTTAAGGTGAGAAAATGATGACAGAATTTTCATTTTTGGGTCAACTATCCCTTTAGGTCTTGTGGGCTCTTTAATTAGCCAGAGTATCCTAATATGGATAGTGTTTTGCATAAGCCCTGTTTTTAATGGCCTATTAACATGTTCATTGTAAACTTCATGAAAAAAGTAAAAAAAATAAATAAATAAATAAATAAAAAGATGTCTCACGATATCAGCATGATGGAGTTGAGTTTTTGTAGTTAAACCTTTTACAGTGCTTGCATTATATTGTTCTGCCTTTTACTGCTTATGATTAATTAAATACGCACGCTGTGGTTTTCAGAGTAAGCACATCGCTTTGACTATTTACATACATGCAGGTCGTGTTTCTTCCAGTGTCTCCAAGCAGATCGGCTTCTTTCACAGTAAATGCTGCTCCATACAAACTCAGTCTCTGCATGTGCTGGTTTTTTAAGCTTTTAATAACGTGCATTTGGGAACACATATAAAGACTGACGCGCGTTAGTGTTGGGCGATGTGGTTATTTTTGATATCTTCATATCGCCAGCCTGTGAGATCGCCAATACATGATATTATCATGCATGGGTGGGTAGGGGAAAGAGAGAGACTCTCTGTATTTGTCATAGGCTATTTCATAACTATCTGGTGATTTTAAACTGTGCGTGCGAGAGAGAGAGAGCCTGGAAGCACCAATAACAGAAATAATATACTTTCAAACATACTGAAAAAATAACGTTAAATATAAAAATATTTAAAACAGCTAGTTCATATATTCGGATACAGCAGTCATACATCGCTATTAGGACCACCCCAGATAGCAAGGTGACATTGATTCAATGTTGAAATTCCATCAGAATCATCATTTTGGTTGAGGTTGAAAATTCAATGCTAAATAATATTGGATCAATGTTGATAATTCAATGCTTTTCAGTGTTGAAAAGACAAATATTGAATCAATGTTGATTTTTGGTCACTATTTCACAGATGAAACTTTAGACTGTCAATCCCTCATTCAACACTTATATAAGGTACATTTTCCTGAAATGTAGTGAGCACATGCTCATCAAACAATAAATTCTGTAAATTTTGTAAACTCGTCACCACTAGCAGCACCGTTAAATAAATAAAACTGTCTGCTGAGTGTGTGGATTAACAAAGAACTGTGACCATTAGATAGAACTCAGATAAACCAGATGGATATTATTATTATTATTAGCAGCAGCAGTAGTAGTAATGTTTTTACATTAGTAATTAATGTGTTCATTACCTGTTTTTGGCTAGCTAGAGGAGTACATTCAGCCAGAGACTGAAAATGACTAAATGCTCCAATGAATGTCCTTATAATTCTTGTGATCATCCAGTTCATTAATTTAAATTAAACATTTTTATTTTTAAATGAAAATATTTTTAAATTATAATTAAACATTTAAATTATAATTATAATTTATATTATTTATAATTTATATATTCATTATTATTATTAGATTTAAATCATGTGGAATTTACATACATTTAATGAATTACCTAAGGAGAATAGAGAGAATTCAGAGGGTTTTTTCATGCGCCACAATCTAGTCCATTAGGTGGCAGTAATGCAGCTTAAAGCAGGCTGCCAACCGCCAATCAAATTAAAGCGTGGGAAAACAGATTTCAAATGTGAAACGGACAGAGACGAGGCCTAAAGGGCAAGGGCAAAGTGTTTTTTTTTTTAAGAAATAAAAGATTACTAAAAAAACTTGACATAAAACATAACGCTTAGAAATAATTATATATATTTAAAAAATCCTTGTAACTTAACTTTCTTTACAGAGAGTTCCCTTTATATGACGACAGTTGACAGATGCTGATCCTTTACTTAGCTACGAACACAACGGATTCACCTCAGAGAAAAGAAGTAGTAGTGATTTCATTTCTCGTGTATTTCACTGTTCATCTTCCGTTACAACTGATGTGTTTTTCTGGACAAGTCCGAGTGAACTGCGAGTCTGCGACGAGTCTCATGAACGCGCGCCGTCCAGACCAACGAGCGGCCGAGGTAAGAGTTTCATTAAATATATTTCACTTTGTTTTTCCACCAAACCCTACCAGACACAGTAGTGAGAGTGTAATGTTTGTGTTTGAACACTGTGTGTGACAGCACACGCAGGCTGATCGCAATTTTGACTTTTCTTCCTGAGAAAAAAACCCGTAAAACATTTCTACAAACTTATTCGTGCCATCGACTTTATTTGAATTTCGTGGGAGGGAAAACCTTGCATTGTTTGATTTTATGCAATTTTTATGTTATGTGAACAATTTTATATATTAATTTTGTATTACTGTACACCTGTGATGCACCTTAAAGGGATAGTTCACCCCAAAATGAAAATTTGCTGTTAACTTACCCTCAGGTCATCCAAGGTGTGGGTGACTTTTTTTTTTTTTCTCCAGTAGAACAGTAAAGAAGACACAAAACCAATTACAACCAATATTTGGTTAACCTAATAGCTGTGTTTTTCATTCTTCATTTTTCCCTTTTTGTAGGCCCATCAGAGGACATTTCCTTGGTTTGCTCACATCAGGTAAGAATGAATTTCTGCTGATTGTTACCTGAGACAGGTGTTGCATACTCTTAATTTTTACTTTTATCTTTTTAAATCTAGGTCAGAGGATGGAATCTCCTGGATCAAGGTTAATAATAAAAGGCAAGTCATTATTAAATGTATAAATACATGTCTTAAAGCATCTTAATGTTAATACAATCGTTTATCTTGTAAAGGGATGTAAGATGGTTTTTAAGCTATTTATTTAAGCTGCAGCAGTAAATGGTAAAAGAGGCAGAGTCTCATCTCCAATCCTCCCAGAATGTTTTAGATGTCTCACTAATTAAAACACCTGGTTCAGCTGTAACATTCTGGGAGGGGGGCCAGAGGACTGGAGCTGAGAAACTCTACACTAAGGGTTATGAAAAATTAAGGCTGTGTATCGAAGTTGTTGATATACTGTGTTTTTTTTTTTGTTTGTTTGTTTTTTTCTCAAACTGCTTTCCCATTGCTTCTTCTGAAGTGACTGGAATACTGGCTGCACTAGTGTCTGGAGGTCTGGGGTTTCATGAGACGCAGCTACCAGAGCGGATTCTTCAAAGTGAAGATGACCGATGTGTGATGGTTATTTACATTAAGATTTATTTACTTTTGTTTTATTTATTTATTGACAAAAGCATGTTTTTCATTCAACACTGAAACTACATTCCCATGACATTTATTTGTAACCTATCCATGTTTTGTGCAAATATGTTCCTGACGTCCTTATAGGTTGGCTGTTTTGCTGTTGGAGGAGCATCGGTTGAGGCATATATTAGGATGCTGGGCTGTACTCTAACCATTGAGCCGGCTTCTCAGGTGAACTGGGCAGTAGGAGACCAAAAGATCAGCATGAACAACAACAACAACAACAACAACAACAACAAAAAACTCATTTAGAGGCACCAGGCTCCAAGATGTGCATGGTAAGTCTCCACATGGGTCCTTTGGTCTTAAATTCAGTTTGATCAAATGTAAATCCATTAAAAGCCTTAAGTATCTTAAATGGAATGAGAAAAGCCTTAGTTATGTTTTCAAGAGGTCTTAAATTTGGAGACAGAAAAAAAACAGGAATTGCAAAATAGCCTAATATGATTATTAAGGGTTAAGGCCCGTTCAGACCAAGAGCGATAACTTTAAAGATAACTATGTTCATCTGTTTATTCTAAGCACACTCATCTACTTTTCAGAACTCTATCTTTATCATTATCTTTAGTTTTTTTTTTTTTTACAAAAGATGATATGTTGAAGAATGTTGGTAACCCAACAGCTGACGGAAACCATTGACTTCCATTGTACAGGGAAAAAATCCTATGGAAGTTAATGGCTACCATCAACTGGTTACCAACATTCTTCAGAATATCTTATTTTATGTTCAACAGAAGAAAGAAACTCATACAGATTTGGAACATTTACAATATTGACTATATACTCTTTGAGTTTAATTTATAAACAATATAGAATGAGGCAATGCCATTTATATCAATATACAGTAGTTTGATATTACAGGCACATCTTAAAAATAGAGGGCACAGAGTGAGCTGCTGTGAGAAAAGTGCATAATCCAATTTGTTCCAAACATGAAAAATGCTTTATATTAAGGGTTTCAAAATAATACGTATGTCTATAGGTGCTTAATTTCTATATTAAAATTAAATGGTCTTAAATTTGAATGTCATTGCCATTGTTTTGTCAAGATGCACACCAGTAATGTTTGTTTGTTTGTTTGTTTATTTATTTATTTATTGCATTTTTATAAAAGCTGTTCAAGTATCCTAATTTAAGGCCTAGTTCTGGCTTAAGCTAAGCCCTGTCTGTGAATCTGTGCCCATATGTTTTGCAGTCACCACCAAGTTTTTTTTTTTTTTTTAATAAAGAATCACTTGTTTTACTTGAATATAATGTTATTTTCCTGTTCAAATAGTGTGGGGGCAAAAATAAATATTTTTGCATGTAAACTGACAGATGTTGTTTACTTTGAGTGACTTTTTTATTTTAAAACCATATTAATTGCAGTCCTGCATGTTCTCCGATTGAAAGGAGTAAAAAGTAGGGTTGATTTGATGTTTCTATGTTGATTCAATGTTAAATAAGTGATTTAATTTACATTGAAGAAATGTTGATTTTATGACCATCTTGATCTATTTTTGATAGATTTTTCATTGTTGAAATAACATTATTTCAGGGTGCAAACCTGACGAAAATTCAATGTTGATTCAGTGTTGGTCTGCTATCTGGGAGTGCATTTGACGTCACTTTCGAATTACGGCAGCCTTTGTCATGCCGCGGTGACTCATTCGGCCTTGGAATGTGGTCTTTGGAGGGCACATCCTGAATTGGGACAGCTTACGTCGTGACGCTGTGACGCAATCGCACTTCAAATGTGCACTCCGGAGTCTGCACACTCAACATTGGGACAGCCTTCGTCACGCCGTTGTGACGCATTCGCACTTTAAATGCGCACTCCGAAGTGCGTACACTTAGCTTTGGGACACAGCTTTCATCTTATCAGTCACATGGTCCGAATTTTCCCGCTCTTGCAGAGTATAGTAGACTGAACCTGGTCCTATATTGATGACATCATCAGCGAGTTGTAACTCTTAAAGGAACCAGCACCTTTTACACCGTCACACATGACAACACAGTAATGATAAATCAAAAATGAAATAAACTGCATATTATGTAAGGTGTACTGTGTGTAAACTTATACGAGTAAGAAGATGTATCACACATTTATTTCCTTAAATGGTAAAGATTTCTCATTTCACTCAACTAAAAGTAGCCGAAGTGGAGATAATCAGCCTGTCAGAAGAGGATGGAATGCATATTCTCCTTGATTCAAATTAAGATGAATATTGGCTAACATCCAACCTGTATACTGGAGGCAGCAGACTTCAGCAAGCTGCCCATAAAAGTCAAACTGGAGCACTACAACATGAAGTTTGTCATGATTGTTAAATTGTAAATGCAAAAGATGTTCTTGTGGTAATATGAATAAAGTTTTTAGTTACATAATGAAATATTCCAGTTGTATGGATAAAATTAAAAAAAACATGCCATGTAGGTTAATAAGATGTAATTTATTTTTGACTTGAAGTCAATTTCATTGTCCAGTAACCTATTCTCATCTTACATTCTCATTATCTTTGCAACTGCTTTTTCATATTGGTATTGATGTTCTTGTGCTAGTATAAATAAAGTTTAATTTGGGTAATTAAATTCCAATATAAGAATCTCAATCATGCTAGCAACATGTTAATTCATGCTGAATCATGCTAATTCATGCTAGCAACATGGCTAAATAATGCTAAATAATGCTAATGTAACTGGTCTGTTTTCGACCACTGTTACTCTTCTCTCTGTTGTGTATAAGAAAGACCAGGATACTTGCCACTTCCATTCATTGACCAGAGCAGGTTTATTAACACTTACACCCAACATGGACTGGCCACCATCTGTGGATTTAAAATAAAGTTGATAGATCAGATCACTTGTGGGCATTTTGTAACAGCACATTCCTCTCCCTATTGTATGCAATGCAAACTCGTGTAACAATTGAGTAAAACACTCAATATTGAAACATATTATTAACACAATACAATAATATGAAAGACAATAAAACTATAATAAAAAAAGAAATACCTGTGGATTTAATATCAATAAAGTTGATAGATCACTCATGGGCATTTCATAACAGCACTTTCCTGTATGATATAACACTTGATAGCTGGCTAACAACTCAGAATCCCGCTAACACGTACACACATACAGCCCACACGATATATCTTTAAATTTCTAATACATCCACACATAAAACAGCACACTGCATATAATCTTAGTACTACTAACTAGATGAAATTGAATCAATTTATACATTTTGTTAGTGATGTGATGCTCAACACAGAGGCTTCAAAGCTTGTTAAAAAAAAAACGAAACATCTCACAGTGCAGCACTATAACAGAGCTTGATTCATTTCGCACACAACCACATGATCTGTGATGGCCGAAGCTTGGTTTTCGCACACAACCACGTGACTGCTTCATATTCTAATTCACATAACGCGAACCACTTGCGTAGGTTTAGCGTCATCACTTCTTTGTTAAGAATAAATCATAATACAAATAAAAATGTACGTGTAGTTTTGCGCAAGTTAATTTTGCAAGTTAGCGCTTCAAATTAATAATAATATTAATCAACTTAATATTCTTCATTTATTTTGATCATATATGCCTACATGAGCCATGCTCATACAAGTTTATTCACAGATTCATTTATTCATACCTTGTGTAACTAAAATGAAATTTTTATTTTTATTTGGTTTTCGTAGCACAAATTTATTTTTTATATGTATGAAACGGTACAAAAATCGCTAGGAACATCTGGGGCGCAAAGGCACCTTTTTCCACCTTTGACCACAAGATGTCATTAGCGTGCAACGTGTCGAAAAGCTTCGAGTAATGAACCTTTTTACCATACACTTGTTTCCTCACTACATTTTGTAAAATTAATTCGCTAATAAAATGAAGAAGCTCTGTAAAATGCTTACCTCTCCCTAGCGTATACAATGCGACCTAGCTAGAGGTGCGCACTCACGTCAAAAAATGGCATTAGGGCAGCGCCAGAAACAAATTTCAAAATAATAGACTCTAAACAGTGAATACCAGAAGAGACATATCCCCCCCCCATTTGTGAAAAAATGGTCAGTGGAAGAGACTGAATATTTGTTGAAAATACTAAAAGACAAAAAGATATTCGAGATATTGGACAGACAAAAAAAATCGCAATAACGCTCTCTTTAAATAAGTGTTTGAAGAAATGCAGATTGGAAGATTCAGTCGGTCAGCTGATCAAATTAAAAACAGATGGAAATTACTTAAAATGTCATACCACAAGGCCAAATCACAATACAGCACAAGTGGTAGCAACCCATCCTGTTTCCCTTTTTATGACATGATTCATTCATTTATGGGAGAACGTCCAATTGCCAACCCTGATGACAACAGCGTGGATGTTGGCTGAATTCCCTGAGGATTTGCCCACGATGGAGGAGATGGCCAACAGTGTGGGAGCTAAGGTGGAATAGGTTCTTTTCACAATGACGTCAGCTAACTTCTGCTTTCAAGCAAAACAGTGTATCAGTACTTCCGTTATACCATTACATCAAAGGTAATTGATAGTGTAATTAGTATTTTGTATTTCAAATTATATATAGACACACATCCTCTTCCAGGCAGATTTGTAACATCTTTAGTTGATTGGAACCTCTTAATTATTACCCTGATGGTAGAAATGGGAATTTTCAATGCTTTAGCTATTTTCTTACAGACACTTTCTATTTTATGAAGCTTAACAATCTTGTTCTGTACATCAGAGCTATATTCTTTGGTTTTACTCCTTGTGATGGATTATTAAGGGAATTTGGCCTTTGTGTTCCTTGTATTTATAATCTTGTGGAACAGGAAGTCATGGCTGGACAATTTCAGTCACCCCAGTGTGCTACAAAATGTAAATATGAATGAATATACTACAGAGATATTTTACTCATAAGAATTTCTAGGGGTGCCAATAATGGTAGCCAACATGCATTGGAGAAGAACATCTATTTCATAATGTGAGTTTCCCCCCACTTTCAATTGTTTTACTTCAATGAAAGTTTAAAATTGTTTGTTTTGTTTTTTTTTAATGAAAGATCAAAAAAGATAAATGATGCAGATTTATTTTCACAGCTGCCTTTGCTCATATTTACCAAGGGTGCCAATATTAGTGGGCAGCACTGTGTTTATATATAATATTAATTATATGAATAAAAAATCTACATGTATTAATTTTCTATATTTTCTATATATATACTGTGTGTATTTATATATACATATATTTTCTATATATATACTGTGTGTATTTATATATACATAATAAATATACATAATAAATATGCACAGTACATGCACGTATGTTATGTAAACAAAAACTTTTATTTTGGATGTGATTAATCGTTTGACAGCTCTCGACTTTATTACAGTATAGAACTACGTGAAGGTATTGACGTGATTACAGCTCCATTCATTGTAATTGGAGCGCTTTTTGCTTGCTTTAACCCATTCAAAATTTGAATAAAATTTTGTTTATTGTTTGTTTGTAGCTACTAAGAGGACTTTCTGCCATTTACACAATGCAAAGCTTCAGGAGTATCAACTGCATTTAAACGATGCAAGCATAAAGTCACTCTGCCTAATATTTGTGCTACTTTTGAGCACAAATTAGAATAAAAATACATTTATCTTCAGCATGACGCGGGCCACAAAATTAATGCAGATGGGCCGGATACGGCTGCCTGCTGAGTACCCCGGCTCTACATACTCAACATTTGAGGGAATCTCAAGAATCGTTCAATATTTGGAACCACAACAAAGCAGATGGTCAGGAATGACCACAAGAGTACATATGCACAAAAGAAAATAAAAAGCCTTATGGTGAAGCATAAAGAGATGAAGGATACATGAAGGTGACAATCAGATGTAGCCCACATTCAGCTGCAGCATGAACGTAGCCTTGATTTCACACATTTTCTCTTGTCATACTCTTCAACAAAGAACACAAACAGGGTCTCACATTTGCATGACTTCTGTAAGTGTGATGGCAAAAAATTTTAGTACACTGACAACAACTGAATGTCTTCCAAAATGAATGTGCAGATGATTGTAGAAATTTCTCCTTTTTTAAAAACCTCGTCACTCTAAGGAAAATGGCTATTTCTTCTCAGAATGAGTTTTCAAATGACATTTCATGTTGCTTTGACGTGTGAAACTCTTCTCACACTGAAGACACTTGTAAGGCTTCTCTCCAGTGTGAACTACCTTGTGATTATGAAGGTTTCCTTTAGTCCTGAAACTCTTTCCACATTGTTCACAGGTGAAAGGTTTCTCTCCAGTGTGAATTCTCATGTGAATCTCGAGTTTTCCTTCTTTTGAGCAACTCTTTCCACAGTAATGACACATGAAAGGCTTTTCTCCGATGTGAATTTTAACATGATTCTTAAGATGTTCCCTTTCTGTGAAACTCCTTTCGCACTGATGACATTTAAAACTGTTCTCTCTTGAGTGAATCTTCATGTGATTCTTAAGGTTTTCTTTATATCTGTAACTCTTTCCACACTGAGCACATGAGTATGGATTCTCTCCAGTGTGACTTCTTATGTGAGTCCTTAGGGTTCCTTTGTGCCTGAAACACTTTCCACACTGAGGGCAGGTAAAAGGCTTCTCTCCAGTGTGAATGATCATGTGGTCATCAAGGGATCTTTTCCATGCAAAACGCTTTCCACACTGAGAGCATATTAATGACTTCTTTTCAGTATGAATTATCATGTGAGCTGTAAGTCCTCCATTTTGTGAGAAACTCTTCCCACACAGTTTGCAGGTGTAAGGTCTCTCTCCAGTGTGAACTCTCATGTGGACATTAAGGTGATTTTTCCGTGTAAAACTCTTTCCACACTGAGAGCAGGTGTAAGGTCTCTCTCCAGTGTGAATTCGCATGTGTTTCCTAAGGTTTTTTTTTTGTGTAAAACATTTTCCACACTGAGAGCATGTTAACCTTTTTTTTTCAATGTGAATTTTCATGTGGACTTCAAGGCGTCCTTTTTGATTGAAAACTTGTCCACACTGTTGGCAGGTGTAAGGTCTCTCTCCAGTATGAATTCTCATTCGGGAATTAAGGTTTTGTGATTTTTCAGCTTTTTTTGGTGAGGAGGTCTTTTCAGTCTGTGAACAACTAATTGATTTTTCTTCAATTTTGAAATCATGATGTTCCTCGTTCTGATCTTTCTCTTCCGTTTCATTCAGTTCTTGACTCTCCTCTTTCAGTGCCATCAGGTCTGAGGTGAAAAGAAACAAATACAAGTTAACACCAGTTTAATGGCATAAAGCAACAAACATCAAAACATTTAGACATGAAAAGCATCAAATCCAAGCACATGTATGCTAGATCCTATACCTACTAAACTACTGAAAGAGGTGTAATCTGTAATCTCAGAACTTCTTGTTGATATTTTTAATTCTTTGCTTTCTTTAGGACCCCATCCCCATTCTTTAAGTCAGGAGTGTCAAACTCAGTTCCTGGAGGGCCGCAGCCCTGCAGAGTTTCTAAAATTCAAAAAGTGAAAAAGCATAATAGGACCCCTTTAAGCCAGGACTAGGCCTTAGTTAAGTTAAGATATTTAAGCAGCTTTTATAAAAATGCCTTAAAAGAAAATGTTACATGTGTGCATCTTGAGACAGAAAATGGCACTGACAGATTTTAAGATAAGTCAGAGCAACATATTTTCAGTTGAGACAGCTCAAACATGCATTTTAGTCTGGGACTAGCTTAAGGAATGCCTGTGAAACCGGGGGAATATGTCTGTTCTGTCTGTATCGTCTCAGTGAGCTGTTTGAAGCCTTACGCACGCGCAGTAAAGCAAATTTAACGTTTTCTTTTGTTTCAGTGTGGATAAGACTTGGGTAAAGTTGGTTTTATATTCGCACATTCGGAGTTCTGCATTCAATTACTTTGTTAACTGCACTACATTGGACATTCAGCGGACATTGGCAAGTAAGTATGACATTAAAACAATACTTGCCCATTTGATAACTGCTCCCCGGGCGCCACAGCATTGGCTGCCCACTGCTCCAGGTGTATGTTCACTACTGTGTGTGCGCACTTGGATGGGTTAAATGCAGAGCACAAATTCCGAGTATGGGTCACCATACTTGGCCACACACCACTTCCCTTCCCTTTCCTTCCCCCTTCCCTTTTGATCGATTGTGAAAAAAAAAAATGTAGTAGGTTGACGATGTCGCTGATTAGAATTTGCAAAAAATAACTTTATTGCACATATAATGTTGTGAATGTGCAAATATAAAACCAACTTTACCCCGGTGTGGATAAGAAACATTTGGAAAATGCTTGAAAAGGCTAGTGTGGATGGAGAGCATTTTAAAATGAAAATGCTGTTTTCATGTGTATCCGGATTAATGTAGACATAGCCTTAGTGTCCACTGGATGTTTTATTTGCTCATCAAATACCTTTAAATGAACAAATGTAAAAAGCATGCAGAAGCCAAAAGTAATCACTCACATTTCAAGCTTTGCTTCATGCAAAATAAATTATTTTCTTAGATTTCTTGGATTTTTGCATAATTAAGTGCTAGAAATTAGTGGTTTATTTTTTAGAAGCAGATATTAGGATTAATGTTACTATATATATATATATATATATATATATATATATATATATATATATATTTAAGGCTAATTCTGTGTTATTGTTATAACTGAAATGCATGATGTCATAACAAATGGCCAGTGTGAAAGCAGGATCTTCTCAGCTGCACTTGAAGGCAGTGTTAGTATTTGTCTGGTCATGTGATCTCAACATGTCTGCCAACAAACAGATTTAATTATGACACATATGACATTCTTCATAAATATAATTAATTTCTGTAGAGCTGCACATTTCAATAAGGATCAAATGAGTGAGTTCAGCTTTGAGATTGAAAACCAACCTGTTTGTTCCTCAGTATCTTCATGTTTGACTCTGAATGCTTCTTCAGTCTTCATCTCTTCACTCTCCTCTTTAATAAACGACATCTTTATAACAAGTGTTTCACCTGGATCTCAGTCGCTTCAGCAGGAGTTTTTCTGTGTGTTTGGACACTTTGTCCTGATTAAAATGAGAATAATTAACAGATAGAAAAATAAATGCAATAAATACAAACTAAATCTCAGTTGTGTCTCAATCAGCTCCCTAGTTCAGTCAGAGAAATAGTTAAATGATAGTTGTATATTTTAAATGATCTGATTAAACAAATTATACAGAAAGTTAATATTAGATATTTATGATTCATGTTTGGTATTCAATTATTTGTACATAATATATATTACACTCTCATGAACACATTTGCACCTGGTTTGTAAAAGTTGTCATGTATCAGCGCGCGCTGATTCGAGCGATTCGAATCACTGAATCATTTACGAATGACTCGGTTCAGATGATTCGGATTCTCAGTTTCTCTCTTCTTTCTCCTAAGTTACTTGAACGATGTATTTATTGACGATATCGGGAGAGAAACGAGACGCACTTTTTCTGTTATTAATAAGAGGATGCGCTTTACTCACAAAATTAACACTAAACAAAGTATTACATTACATTTAAGATTGATTCATTTATATTTTACGTAGCTTAAAACGTGCAAATTGACAGAACAGTTTGCATTGATTTAAAAACTTAAAAACCACAAACCTGTCTTTAGCCGAAACACAACAGAAGCAGGGAGCGGGTTAAGGCTAGAAGGGGCGCGGCTTTATGACGTCACATCGCCAGACCAAAATAAAAGTCCCGTTTACACACGAAGGTTGTCCCATTGAAGTGCGATTGCGTCACGACGTAAGCTGTCCCAATTCAGGATTTATCAGCTGTGTCTGTGACTTTAGGTGCCCTTCTCAAAAAATACTAAAGGATTCCAATAGGAAATTTGTACAGGATTCCAATTGGAATTTCTATCGTATTTTGGAACCGTTCCTATAGGATTCCGATAGGAATAGTCTTATAGGACAAGACAAATATACTGTAGTATCAATCCTGTAGGATTTGAATGGGATTTTAATCCTATAGGATTTTTTTATTCTGAAGGTGCACTTTTCCACTGTGTTTTACTAACAAATAGTACTTGCAGTTTGCTTAAATTCACCCTGATGTAGACATTGTTCACTGTATGTTGCACAACCTGCAGTAACATTGTAAACAACATGGGAGGTGATTTGTGCAACACATATAATTAGTGCAAAACATTTCTAAGGCACTGAAAATGGATTGATGACACACACATACAGTATGTAGCACTTGCGTCCTCCAATGCAAATATCCACTGGACCAATTCTAGACTCAAAAAGAATTGGGGAGGAAGATATAAAGCTTATACCAGGAGACTAGAAGTTGAATATAAAAATAACACTTTACTGTAACAATAATAATAATAGGAAATACAATCACATCACAACACAGAACAATAAAACATCAAACAGTAAGTAGAATTTGATATCGTAACTCAGTTTAAATTCCCTTTGAGGTGTATAATACTGTTCATTTCATCCAATGAATGTAATAAAGTTCAGTTTGTGTGAAAAAAATAACAAAATATAGATCCAATTCAGTCAACCCGGAAAAAGTATGAAAAATATTGTATCCAATATATTTCAAAGCAATCACTAATGCTCTGTCAATTGACCATATGCACGATTACCTCCTGGTTTTAGAAAAGCCAGCTCAGTCATTTCTGGTCAGTTGTACTGTGCTCTAAGGGGAGCGCTCTTTGCTTAGTTTCTATACAAAATCCATTCACAATTTGAAGAAATTTTGTGTTTATCTAAGAGGACCAAACATCCACTTATACCAAGAACAATAAAGTATAAGAACAAAGTCAAAGACAATTTGTCATGGGATATCAAATGCATGACAAACATAAAACCTGACCTGAACAACAGGCCATAAGAACATCATATTACTGCATCAATACAAATAATTAAAATAGCGCTATACAAAACCGTAAAGCACAACGTTCAAAACAGCTCGAAATGGTGGCAGAACAGGCATTTTGTACTCACTACTCCAGTGTTTTATACAATTAAATTTTACTATAAACTGCATACATTAATATTTCATTAATATCAGTTGTTAATATATTTTGCTATGTAACGGCAGACTCCTGTGCTAATCACCTTACAATAAAACGAGCTCAACAACTCACCAACAGATATCGTTCACCCAAAATTGTTCGTTTAGGATGCAGATCAGATAATTATTACTATTCCTTCTTTTTTAGCGTCTTTAAATAAACTTTTAACGAGTTAAACAACGTTAATCACTCGATTTCTCAGCTTCTTCTCCTCTTTGACCGTTACTGTTCAAAGTACGCGCGCAGTTGCACGCGCACTGGATTTCTTAAAGGGGAAGCGTCAGGATAATACCAAATATAGATGTTTGTGTTTCTATGAATTCTTAGTCACATGTAATACATTTTAACTTATTCGAACATTATGAAATGTCATATTTATTATCTTTGCCTTACTGTAATATTATGAATTTCAGTTATATTTGTGTGTATTCATATCCTCCTGAGACCCCCCCCCCCCCCTCCCCAAAAAAGCTTTGTGAATTTAGTATTTTTTTTTTCATGTCATTACATTGTTTAGAGCATAAGAAAAAAAATGGAAAAAATAACATGTTTTGAAAAATTATATTTTATTCATATCACTAGCACTCGAGTTTTTCTAAAAAATAAAATGGCATGAATAGACATCAAAAAGGCAAAAACAACGGGATTTTTTTTTTTTTTTAAAAATCTATCAATTTTTAGGTTTCAGGATTTTTATAATAAACTTTGTTTAAAGATTATTCTCAACTATGTTATAAAATATATAACAAAATGATTTGATATACCATTTTGTTTTATGCAATATGTGTGTAAAAATTTCCATAAACTGGTTTTCCCGTTAAACACAGTGTATCTATACACTGTATCTAATTTGCATATTAATGTGTTGCTGTTGGGACAGCATGCTGAAAAAGAATTTTCATAATGGGAGTAATAATTGGCCAGATTTTCATAATAATATCTAATATTTCATAAGAAAATTGATACAACCTATAATTTATTTTCCTATTCAATTGTTATGTCTCCCAAAATGCATAATAAACATGCTTTTAGTCCTGGTGTCCTCTACAGAGGACATGTATGAAATGATGTCCTGTTTCAGAACAGGAAGTCATATTTGAATTTGAAAACCCATAACATTTTCCTGAGATGTTGCTTTATGACAAACAATTTGAAAATTATTCAGATTTAAATGACAATTACAAAATATAATCATATTTCCATAAGGATGTGAATTTTTTCACTAAATTAAATTTAGCCATTTTTAAAGACCTAGGAAAGGGTGTGGTCATGGCGAAGCTTCCAAACATTTAGTATCTCTAAAAAGCCCTGAATGTGGTCTGTACAGGACATCCAGACTTAAAACTGAGACATGTGAGGTCTCAGAGAAATTCACTAAAATAGAATGTCCACTACAGAGGCAAAACTCCATAGCTGGGTCTCAGGAGGATATAGGTTGCATTTTGATTGAGGGTTACAAGTACACACATACAGTGCTACTCTTAAAAAGTAATTAATTAACAGAATTAAATAAGATCTTACAGGACAAAGTGAATTTCCATTTACAAATCACAATGTCCAATATGATACAAATCAATAAAAGATCCTACAGGAAAAATTAAAATCCCATTAAATAAAACACAATGTCCAATAAGATTCTAAGCATCAAATAAAACCCTACAGGACATAGTAAAATCCCATTAAAATCAATCGGAATGTCCTATAGGATTCTAAGAATCTAATAAGATCGTATAGGACAAAGTCAAATTCCATTCAAATCAATCGTAATGTCCTGTAGGATTCTAAGAATCCAATAAGATCCTATAGGAAAAAGTCAAATTCCATTAAAATCAATCGGAATGTCCTATAGGATTCTAAGAATCCAATAAGGTCCTAAAGGATAAACTGAAATTCCAATAGGATTTTTTGACAAGGGGCATAGCCGTGACAGCGGCAAATAAATATAAAAGCATTAAAACATTATTTAAAACTACAAAAAGGAGACAACAATGGAACAGGAGAAGATGGCATTCTTTCAATCTCCACAAGGACTTGTACCACGGCAGATCAACATTGTCGCGGACAACTTACGGAGGGAGGGGTTCTAGCAGACCAATCACAGCGCTTGCGTTCCACATACAATTGATGTGCTGTTAGATTTTTGAAGAGGTGCACGTCAGGTGTTGTAGAATGTTCCTTGTTCAAAATAAATCACCAGAGAGGTTTTGAAGTCAGTAGACTTTATTGAACAGGCAAGACTAGGGGTGTTCGGTTCCAGGTTTTTCGAAATTATGGAATCGACTCCTCGACTCCATTTAGCGTGACTGTCCAAATCACTCTAATCTAGCTGTGACATTACCTTTTAAATGAGCTATGAATTTGTCACATTATAATGGGCAGGGGATGGCGCTATTGTCTTAAACAGCATTGATATTAAAAATACATACATTTAGTCATTTAGCAGACACTTTTATCCAAAGCGACTTACAAATGAGGACAATAGAAGCAATCAAAATCAACAAAAGAGCAATATATGCAAGTGCTTTAACAAGTCTCAGTTAGCTTAATGCAGTACACGTTGCAAGCTATTTTTATTTTATTATATAGCCTAATAAAAAGAAAACCGATAGAATAGAAAAAGAATAGAGCAAGCTAGTGTTAGAGGCCTTTTTTGCTTTTGTTAATTGTATAATAAATAAAGAAAACAAATAGATACCCAGCTAACAAAAATACATAACTGTTACGTAACTGCAATGTAATCTGGTGACCAAAGTTAGGTTGTGGCAACCAGAAAAGTGAAAGCTGTGTATAGGTCACCACAACGTAACTGACGTTGCCAGTTTGTAACTGCGACGTTGTCAATGGTTGTGTGGTGGTAATCAGTTGGTAATTTTTTATAATTATTTATTTTCTATGGGCGGACATGCAGTAGTTTAACCTAATTTATGTCCTCATTAATGTAAAGGCTTTTTCAACAGCTGTGAATGATGAATAGACTCGAAATGAATTCAGTTCATTTATTTTGAAAAACACAAATATGAACAGTAAAATACACCCAAATTATTAATAAAAACATAGGATATACAGCGAAATATGAATGAAAGCATTCAGGACGTTCCGTGCTCAGCATCATTATAAACAGATATGCTATGGTAGCATAATATTTGCTTGCAGACATTTCAGATAATTAAGGAAAGATACCATAATCACAGAGGTATTGATATTAACAAAAGGGTAACACTTTACAACAAGGTTCATTAGTTAACAACATTAGTAAATATGAACTAAGAATGAACATTACTTCTACACAGTGGCAGCTGGTGCTAAAAAATTTTGGGGGGGCGCAAACAAACTGAAAAATTAAACCGTTAGTAATAAAGGACTGTAAATGGCTATTTATTAGGTGATTATGTATCATTACTGCTAGATAAAATATTGATAATGTTAAAGTCAACTGTTAAATAATGCAATAAATGCACCATGAATCAGTGAATTTGATTTCAATGTGGGTTTATTATCAGTAATTAAGTAATAAAGGTAATCATAAAACATACACACAATGTAAAGTTGCCTAATCACTGACCAGTTTCACTATTTGAAAATAAATTTTGCTCTCCTTTCTTTCTGGTTTGCAAACTTCTCAATGAGCTTCTGGTTGAAATCAGTCATCTCAGTCACCAGTCTCTTCTCCATTGACAGCATGACCAATGCATTCAGCCTCTCCTGGGTCATGCTATTTCTCAGAAAAGTCTTAATCCTTTTCAGGGTTGAGAAGCACCTCTCAGCTTCTGCTGTGGTCATGGGTGTGGTGATGAGGATCTTTAGGAGAGTGACAGTCTATTTTTGTAACGATAAAACCGAATTTTCTTTCATCTCGAGATATTGCGCTTGCTTCCACATTAGTCTCTGTCTGTCAACTGACGAGCTGCTGAGCGGAATGAGAGTCGTTGAGAACGGTCCAATCACATGAGGCCAAACATATAAAAACAATATTGAGTCGCTCTAACAACAAAAGTGGGAGGGTTCGGGGAGAGCCTGCGCCCCAAGGACAATTTGAAACAAGCCAATTAGAGCTTAGCCTCAAATCACACGCTTTTCAAAAGTTTGTGTACCTACATAGACACTGGCTGCATTAGAAATCGCCTACTCAATGAGTAGGTACTTAATTTCAATAAGTACTTACTTAACGAGCGCTAAAAGAGTACATACTCTACAGCCAAATCTGTTAAGTATGAATGCGATCCGGACTTCATCCACCATGTTTATGTTATCATGTGACTTACGACGTTACAAGCGCAACAACTTAAAATATATGAGCGACAGGTTTAATTCATCGATCTGTAAATATTTTGATGTTGATGAAATTTGCTCGTTTTGTGGTCTTGTTGAAGAAACAGCTGCCCTTTTATTGTGATTGTAGTATAACCAATACATTTTGGGTTGATTTAAGTTTTTATATTTATTTGTGTATTTATTTTTTGTTGTCTTTTGAATATGTTGTTAATTTCTTTATTTTATGTTCAACAGTTTTCATCCACAAGCAAAACCAGCTTAAATCTCCTGTTTTCCTCTTTTTCTTGTTTAACTGTTTGTTTCATCCCTCAGGCTTATAAATAGCAACAAATGATTTTTTTTATGCATTATGAGTATATGAATATTATTCAAAGATATTTAGCCTTGTAATCGTGCCTTTTTTCCTGTGTGTATATTCTCATACTATGATGTACGCAAACCCATTATATTTGTTTTCTAATATGATTGTTCATTGTTAAAGATACGACCATCTTTCCCTGAGTTTGAATGCAATTAAAAGTTCTGCCGTAATAATAATAATAAAAAGAAGATAAGAGGGACAGGTGCACTATAACCTCATAGCATCAGTGAATCCACAATCCCACCTAGTACAGTTTTCTGCAGCTTTTGCAGTGTCTGCACAAAGGACACGTCAGGCAGTTTTTTGAATATCTTGACTTTGGAGAAAAATTCTGATATTATACTCGAAAAATATAAGTATTACTACTTAAAAATTAAGATGATCCCAGAATGCATTGCTAGCCCACCCCAACACTTACAATAATAATGATAAATGCTGACCAATAATTAATGAATTTTATATGTAATTTTAGTAAAACAAGCAAAATGTAATTTGTTTTGTCATATGCCATAGCTATGCATGAATACACACTAGATAAATGCAGCCAAAGTGAATACATCTCAATTTCATTAATTACTTGACTGACATTTTTAGTCAAGTAATTAATTAATGCATACATTAATGAAACAATTATATTTTATTTACTGACAACAACAGGAAACATGAATATGAATAAAAGAATAAAAGTAACCATGAAAATAAATAAAAACAAGTCAACGACACATGAAACAAAGCTTTATTCAAACTTATTCTAACGATGTATTTACAGGCGGTGAACCCACATCCTACTGCATCTGAACACAGCTTTATTCTGATGAAGCAGCTGACCACCGTGTCCACCTTCACCGGTCTCTGCTGTCCATCACGTTCCTCATTGCTGCAGTCAGAGTGGAATCTGATCATGGATGGGAAAGGGACATTGAGGGACATTGAGGCTGTCCTTGTCTGAGTGCACAGAGAGGATGAGGAAGACCATGATGACGCCCCTGAACCACACAATCTGGAACAAGAGCAGGAGAACATGTGCAGGACAATCTGGCTGCTGCTGTGTCTGCTCCAAACATTTGTGTGCTGCTCTCCATTAACACCACTACCTGTAACACATTTACACAAGAGTAAAACATTTTACATTTCATGTTTTTAGCATTCCATTTCTTGCAAAATTTCATTTAATAGGTTTACAATAACATGATAATTTTTGATATAGCGTCATTACTTCTGTGGTGTAGTGAACAGGTATGCAGAAGGTTGCTGGTGTGTCCTTCATCAAGCCTCTTTTCTCCAGGTTGCTCTAGGGGGATTGGGGTCCCTGTAATAAGAGCACTGCAAGTCATTTCAGATTAAAGTGTCTGCCAAACGAATAAATGTAAATGTGATTTTGTAAATCCCTTTTTTGTGTCTTGGGCAAAAACGCTCAAAGCTGTTTATTTTTTAAAGTTTATTTCTTCAAGGTACTACTATAGTATAAATGCATACATATATTTCATACAATTTCTATTTGGGGCTTTAAAGGGTTAGTTCATCCAAACACACAAATAGAGTCATTATTTACTTGCCTCATTTACTTTTTTTTTTGCTTTTTTTTCTGAACACAAAAGGTGATTTTGGTCAAGTTTGTCCTGCTGGTTTCTCTTCATACAATATCAGTCAATGGAGCCTGACTTTCAGAAGCTTCATGACATTATTTGATGATGCTTTTGAAGCTTCTGAAACTTGGGCTCCATTGACTGATATTGTATGAATAAAAACCAGGAGAACAAACTTGACCAAAATCACATCCTCAGTGTCTTTTGGTCTTTTTCTAGATGCTCTCTCTGGCTCTGGGCTCACTGATGATGAAAAGACCACAGCAACATCCGGTCCAGATGAGGCAGTGAGGGCAGGTGGAGTGATGGAGCGTTTCATTCATGTCACTGGACCATTTCCAGGATGCTGCTGTGGACTTCTCCATCCTCACTGCTCACACCAGTCTGCAGACATTTCAGATCCTGCAAAGATGCACAAACACAATACAGAAGCAGTCATTTTATCAGCACAATGTCATCTGATCTCTGTATTAGAAATAACAAAATGATCATTATATTTTTGTTTCAGGTTTTCCTTTTTTTTTTTTTCCTTTCCACAAATGCCGCCGTCACCTGCTCCACCACAAAAGCTCTGTATCAAATGTACAGCAATCAAGAATCAGAAAAGTGCTGTAATAGCTCTGATTGAAATTACAATAATTAAAATAAACTACAACTTAAGATTTAAAAGCTGTTTTATTCATTTCAGTAGTATACTCACTGAGAACCTTTGATGGCATCATTCCTTCATCAGTCACTCTTCACTGGATAAACACACGTCTCATCTGTCCCTGTAACATCCAGACAAGAGTCAGTCACCTCTGTGATTTATCTGCTCAATACTGCATTTACATGTTGAGGTAGTTGCTGATGTTAACTCGCTTTTTATCCAACACAAATGTTCCTCAATTTATCAACAGTACTAATGGACAAATGAAATGGATAACTTATGTTTAGTTACTCTATGTAGAATTGTTTATTTACATTACTTACTTTCATCTAAAGCAGTGTTGACAACAGTGAATTCTACATAATAGCACACATACATCTCTCACTCAGAAGTGTGTTCATGTTGTGATGTGCTCATCTGCAATTCTTTTAGAATATTTTCCTGTCCCATATTTAATAAGCCATTCAATCGTCTTTAAGATGTATAAGGTTTATGTAAATGCACTTTAGAGATGTAGGTGTGCTTACTGGAACTCCTGCTGTTCGCTATACATAAAAGTGTTTTCACAGAAAAAAAAAATCACAAATATATTGTAACATTACTGTCTAGCTCTTTACACCTTAAGCAAATCAACAGTCTACTCTACAGTAGCTCAACAAACGCGATTTGAACACAAGGAACCGTGATTTTGGTTTGTAATACTCACATTTGTAAACCCCAACGTCGCTGTTCTCCATCACGTTTGATGATGATGTATCCTCTCGTGTGGGCTTCTGGGATAGAAAAGTATCCCTTGATCGGCACTTCGGAGTCTGGGCGGGACGCAGTAGGCCATCCGGGGATCTCTCGCCTACTCTTTTATGAATACTGTGGTTTCGGACATACTACTCTTCTCACGTACCCATTTCGCCTACTATATGGTAGGTAAGTAGGCATATTCGAACGATACTTAAGTATACGTACGTCCGAATCTCGCGAGAAATAGTGCTCCATCCAGGTAAATCTCACCTACTCTTTTGTGGATATTGAGATTTTATGCATACTTTTTCTTCGCCTACTGCTTTTTGCCTACTAAATAGTATGGAAGTATGCGGTTTTGAATGCAGCCACTCATTAGTCCGGTGCCCTGCACACAAATATGAAAGAAATATAGTTTTGATTTTTTGATTTTCAATAAATTATAATATGACTAATGGTAGAATACTATGACTAAATGATTTTATTTAGTTAATATTTGCAATATATATTTAACTTATTGTTAACATGTTAAAGGGGGGGGCATCATTTGCCCATCACACTACCTAGTGGGTGCGTTCGAAACCGCATACTTCCATACTATACACAGGTGCATCTCAATGAATTAGAATGTTGTGGAAAAGTTCGTTTATTTCAGTAATTCAACTCAAATTGTGAAACTCGTGTATTAAATAAATTCAATGCACACAGACTGAAGTAGTTTAAGTCTTTGGTTCTTTTAATTGTGATGATTTTGGCTCACATTTAACAAAAACCCACCAATTCACTATCTCAACAAATTAGAATACTTCATAAGACCAAAAATAAAAAACATTTTTAGTGAATTGTTGGCCTTCTGGAAAGTATGTTCATTTACTGTATATGTACTGAATACTTGATAGGGGCTCCTTTTGCTTTAATTACTGCCTCAATTCGGCGTGGCATGGAGGTGATCAGTTTGTGGCACTGCTGAGGTGGTATGGAAGCCCAGGTTTCTTTGACAGTGGCCTTCAGCTCATTTGCATTTTTTGGTCTCGTTTCTCATTTTCCTCTTGACAATACCCCATAGATTCTCTATGGGGTTCAGGTCTGGTGAGTTTGCTGGCCAGTCAAGCACACCAACACCATGGTCATTTAACCAACTTTTGGTGCTTTTGGCAGTGTGGGCAGGTGCCAAATCCTGCTGGAAAATGAAATCAGCATCTTTAAAAAGCTGGTCAGCAGAAGGAAGCATGAAGTGCTCCAAAATTTGTAGGTAAACGGGTGCAGTGTCTTTGGTTTTCAAAAAACACAATGGACCAACACCAGCAGATGACATTGCACCCCAAATCATCACAGACTGTGGAAACTTAACACTGGACTTCAAGCAACTTGGGCTATGAGCTTCTCCACCCTTCCTCCAGACTCTAGGACCTTGGTTTCCAAATGAAATACAAAACTTGCTCTCATCTTAAAAGAGGACTTTGGACCACTGGGCAACAGTCCAGTTCTTCTTCTCCTTAGCCCAGGTAAGACGCCTCTGACGTTGTCTGTGGTTCAGGAGTGGCTTAACAAGAGGAATACGACAACTGTAGCCAAATTCCTTGACACGTCTGTGTGTGGTGGCTCTTGATGCCTTGACCCCAGCCTCAGTCCATTCCTTGTGAAGTTCACCCAAATTCTTGAAACGATTTTGCTTGACAATCCTCATAAGGCTGCGGTTCTCTCGGTTGGTTGTGCATCTTTTTCTTCCACACTTTTTCCTTCCACTCAACTTTCTGTTAACATGCTTGGATACAGCACTCTGTGAACAGCCAGCTTCTTTGGCAGTGAATGTTTGTGGCTTACCCTCCTTGTGAAGGGTGTCAATGATTGTCTTCTGGACAACTGTCAGATCAACAGTCTTCCCCATGATTGTGTAGCCTAGTGAACCAAACTGAGAGACCATTTTGAAGGCTCAGGAAACCTTTGCAGGTGTTTTGAGTTGATTAGCTGATTGGCATGTCACCATATTCTAATATGTTGAGAGTGAATTGGTGGGTTTTTGTTAAATGTGAGCCAAAATCATCACAATTCAGGGAAAGTTGCTAAAGGAAGGTTGATTTGTTGCTAAAAGTTGCTAAATGACATGCACGATGACGCAAAATTGTCTCTTCATCAAATCTCAGCAAAAAATATATTTTAAATATGTTCATTTAGATTTGCTTGTAAAATAATATTAATGCATAATATTAAAATATAAATAACTTTTAAATACAACATTGAATTATTGAACATTTACACATTTTTGAATGATTACAATTTGTTAAAAAAAATTAGCTAGTAAACTAGTCAAACTACACATTCTGAACAATTATAGTTTTAAGCAGTGTATTTGTAGTTAGTTAGTATGCTACGCTCTAAGAAAAGTCTGTAAAAATAGGGCAAAATCTAATATAAAGGAATTTTCTGTATTGATTTTTCACAGGTTTTTACCTGTGTTTTTGGGTTACAACGGACAATGGATAATGTATAACAGATAATGTCCTGGAAAATTACTATACCTTTTCCATTTGTTTAGATATTTTTCTTACAGTGTACTAACTGATCAACAATCGCACAAGCTAGTAACAAGGTGTATCATAAATAAACAATCATTAAATTATCATTATAATTAAGTTGAACAATTGCAGATAGCAGCTAACTTAATTCATGTGATGTGTGTACATTTACATTTAGTCATTTAGCAGACGCTTTTATCCAAAGCGACTTACAAATGAGGACAATAGAAGCAATCAAAACCAACAAAAGAGCAACAACATGCAAGCAGTACACGTAGCAAGGTTTTTTTTTTTTTTTTAAACGTAGATAGAATATAGAAAAGAAAGCTAGTGTTTTAGTTTTTTAAGAAAAGCTAGCAGTTAGAGTATAAATATGCAATTGATAGAGGGTCAAGTGTGTGTGTGTGTGTATATGTGTGTGTGTTTTGTTTTGTTTTTTTAATAAAAAGAAAGGAGATAGATCAAATAAAATTAGAAAAGAGAATGCTAGAGTTAGAGGGTCAAATAAAGATGGAAGAGATGGGTTTTTAGCCGTTTCTTGAAGATTGCTAAGGATTCAGCTGCTCGGGTTGAGTTGGGCAGGTCATTCCACCAGATGGGAACAGTTAATGAAAAAGTCAGAGAAAGTGATTTTGTGCCTCTTTGGGAAGGCACAATACTGCGACGTTCACTTGCAGAACGCAAGCTTCTAGAGGGCACATAGGTCTGAAGTGCTGAATATAGGTAAAGGGGTGCAGAGCCAAAGGTGGTTTTGTATGCAAACATTAATGCCTTGAATTTTATGCGAGCCACTATTGTGTACTGCGAGGCATCTTTGGTTTCCTCTTTTTGTGTAATTTAGATGGAAAACGTGTGCCTTTTTATTAAGTCACTTATCAAAAGTTGCTAAAAGTTGCCAAATAATAATAATTAAAAAAAGCTAAATTTGTTGCTAGGTGCTTTTGAAAGAAAAAGTTGCTAGGGTAGTCTGAAAAGTTGCTAAATTTAGCAACAAAATTGCTAAATTGGCAACACTGGGTGCACTTTCAGATTTAAAACTTTGCAGAATGTTTTCATTCACTTAGAGCTGTGTTACACACTGTGTTACACACTGCATGAAAGGTCAGAACAAACGCAATGCGGGGTTAACTCCACAAATGCGGTGCTAACCTTCCATAACCCCGGGTAAAATCCAGTGCTAACACCGCTTTCAAATTGCAGGTGTGAAACTTGTCTATATATATATATTTACTTTACTTTTAGTCATTTAGCAGACGCTTTTATCCAAAGCGACTTACAAATGAGGACAACAGAAACAATCAATTGTAGTATTAAAACAACTAAAACTGATCCAAAACTAAAAGCTAAAACTTTATAAATAGTATATAGACACACACTAAAAAAAAATTAATAAAAATGAGAAATGCATATGACAAAATTTGTAGACTGAACATTTAAATGAAAGCAAAATAAAGCTACAAACAATTCTAAATATTAAGAGAACAAAAGGTATAAGAGTGTAATAATGATTCTAACATAAAAGTAAGCCAAACACCAAAAACAACTACGTGTATGTACACACACACACAGACACACATATCCATAAATTCAATATTATTTAATTTCTATGTAGTTTGTTGAAGTACTAAAATAACTCAAATTAAATAAAACTAAAATGTAATAACTTATACAGACATAATGGAAAAAACTAATAAAATGACAAACATTACTACAACTGTAAGTAAAATTTAAATAGATAACATATACAAATCAAACTACATTAGTTTAACAGTAATCCTAAAAAAATAACTGTGCCAAACATACAAGGAATGTTTATAAAAACTGAAAGAGAAGTGAAACAAGTAATAGGAAAGAGAATAAATGAAAAGCGATACTTACATACACATATATATATATATATATATATAAATTGTTATTACCAGCCAACAGCGCATAGGACAGGTTTTTATCGCTTGCACGATTTCACTATGGTTATAATAATTAGGACTGTCAATCAAATAAATATTTAATCGTGATTAATCGCATGATCGTCATGAGTTAACTTGCGATTAATCGCAACTTAAATCGCACATTTGTATCTGTTCTAAATGTACCTTAAATTAATATTTTTCAGGTTTTTAATACTCTAATCAACATGGGCATGGACAAATATGGATGCTTTATGCAATATATGTTTATTATTAGTGAAATCATAGTTAACAGAGCATGAAGACTAGGGGCCCTATTTTACCGATCTAAGCGCACAGCGCAGGTGCACTTAGGGCATTTCCGAATCCACTTTTGCTAGTATAATCACGTGAAAAATGGTCGGCACTCCCGGCGCGTGGTCTAAAAGAGTTGTCACTATTCTCTTAATGAGTAATGGGTGTGTTTTTGGGCATAACGTGCAATAAACCAATCAGAGTCTCATCTCCGATTCCCTTTAAGAGCGAGTTGCGCTCGCGCCATGGCGGATTCGCTATTTAAACGGAGAGCTCCAGAGAGCAAATGGATCTGCTCATGCGCGAGCAAATAGGTATGCTAATTCTGATACACGCAATGACTATCCATTATGACATGTATGACATTTTTATATTTATGTAGCCTACACAATAATATTCTTTTACATTGTAATCCTTTAATTTTTAATATTTGGCATGTTTGTGTGCTGCTGCACGTTCCTGTGTGTAATAAGCCAAGTGACCCGCGTGTTGTGGACCCGCCCAGAGGCGCATTTTCTACGAACGCTCTCTTTAAATAACAAAAAAAATATTGTGCCATTGACTTTAGACTAGGTTTGAGTCAGTCTATGGCGCAGTCTATTTTCATTTCTTTAAAATAGCAACGCATCAACAATGCGCCTGAATACACCTCTTTTTTGGACCAGCACGCCCATGAGCGCACAAATGGGCGCAAATGCATTTGCTATTTAAAAAACACAGCGCAGGACAGAAAAATGAGAACTGCGTCAGGCTGAAACCAGCAAAAGGTTCCCATTACTTCTCTTCCTCTGCACTGAGCAATTTACTTACACAAACCTGTTTACATTTTCACACCACTTCTTCTGAACATGCAAAATGTACATTTATTATTACATTTGTTTGCCTCTCTGTGCCCACATACTGGATTTTGATGCAGCTAAATTCTCAAAAAAACTGTTTTCATTGATATATTTTACTGTTTCTGTTGTCAGATAACGCAATATGAAATAGAGACTGAAACGCGACCCATTAAGACTAAATAACCAGCTCTCCCTTTAAAGATGTTAATCTGCACAAAAATCCTGATTTATAATCCAGCCATTGTCTGATAAAATCAAATAGGCTACACATAACATAAAGAAAATAGCTGTGCTGTGATTTCGGCTATACTTGCATGTTAAATTAGAGAAGCAACATAATGTGTTTTAACTGAAAGCACTGTTCCTCTCAGCCGCTCGCTGAACAGAGCAGATGCAGAGAGAGAGGTGTGTGCACAGCGGGAAAGAGAGACAACCTGTTTACACAGCTGCACCAGTACCATCGAGTCTCAGAAACTAAATAAGGTTTGGGCAAACCCTAAAGATTGGTCGCTAGGCGCTTTTTGAAAAAAATACAAATAAAAAGTTGCTAAAGTGGCCTGAAAAGTTGCTAAGTTGGCAACACTGTCAGCATCTCCATCCATTTACATTTCTCCAACTACGGACTAGGCCACAGGTGAAACAGAAAATGCATGCTGCATTAATAAAATTAGCGCCGTTAAAATGAATTTGTTATTAACACGTTAATTTTGGCAGCCCTAATAATAATAATAATATTAATTATAATAAATGTTAAGCATTTCGCCCAGTCAGCAATGGCTGGCCTGGTCCCCAGATGGGCCGACCTGATCAAGATGTTCAAGCACATCATCAGAGAGAGTGCAACACAAGCTAATTGTCAGTAAAAACTAGATAATGGACCTTAAAAAAGTAAGGGCGATGGAGAAAAACTTTGAGAAAGCAAAAAAAAAAAATAAAGAAAAAAAAAGGTGCCAAATGCGTAAAATTTACCGACCTCTTTTCAAAAGGTTTAAATTCGGCTGCTGCAGTGGAGGACAGTAGTGCCAGGTAAGAAGAAAACAGAAAATACAGCTAGCTCAAGTTAATTTCACGCTATTCAGCTACTTCTGCCAATTAGCTCCAGTGTTTTTTTGACAGTAGCCTACATTGTATTAAACATTTGTAACCTTAGTGTACAACCCACTTATATTTTAAAATGTCATTGCTTCAGGATAATTGGTTAAAAGTGTTAGCTAGCCTGTTACTGAATTGCATGACTGAAATATCAGCAGATAAGGTGGGATTTACGGTAAGCAGACATATTGCTACTTGCAATATAGCCCAATACGTCAAAAACCTATAGCTATAGCCATAGTACTGTAGACATTTGTAGTGAACAGCCAGAGACCCCTGGTCTTCCAATACCAGTGCTATGAGGAAGGATGCTATGGCAGGCCTAGCAGAGACAGGGAGGAGTGTGGTAGAGGTAGGAAAAAAAACAGTGACACACAAATGTACTTTGGGTTTGTAATCAACTTTACAGTAGTAAGCATTGTTTGCCAGTCACATACATTGAATATTTAAATATGTTACATACGGTACTGCTTATATTATTTCGCCATCTGTGCACAAATGTAAGTAGTGAATAAGCGTGTCCGTGGGTGGGCTGGTGTGACTACAGTGCCAGGGCTGAATTTTTGCCCCAGTCCGCCCCGTCCTGTCTGCACTGACACATCTTTTACTATGTGCACTTTTTAAGATCAATGACTGACATCTAGATTTGGACATATGTAACTTCCCAGATAAGTATGAAAGTCTTTAAAAACAACAACTTTCAGTTTTGAACTTTCTATCAAGTTGTTCTTAACTGTCCCATTGAAAAAGCTCTTCTCATAAACCCTGTTATCCAGTGTACACATTTTTGTACAGATCTTCTGAAACAGGAGACAATTCCTTTGATGCTTTGAAATGTTTTACCAGTTTACCAGTGACACTGATTAATACTGGCATCTTTCTGTCTCGGGAGACAATGGAGTATCTGCTCCTGAGTCAGTCTGTTGTGGAATTGCAGTGCATGCTGTGGCTAAACAGTCCAATACGAGAGTGGCAGAGTCTGCTGCAGTTGCTACAGGTGAAGCCTTTGACTGCTTCTGTGGGCACTGACTCTGCTCTCTGCCGTCTACGCTGCCTCTTCTCCTCCCACTGGTCCTCTCACTTTCCCTCGCTCAGCTTTATGCTAGTCCTTACGTCTTATCATATAATTCAATAAATCATATTTTTTTTTAACTTTATATTGTTTTTCCTTTGCATCATTAATGTGTTAAGTAGAGAAATATGCATCCAAAAACTATGTCCCCAAAACACTACTTGCATACAGACAGCTGGCCTACTTACACTCAACTTTCCAAGACCATGCTGGTGAACCAGCATCACCAGCTCCATTTTGCTTGAGAACAGCATGGATATGCTGGTCCACCAGCACTATACCAGCATAAGCCAGCATTATACCAGCATAAACCAGCCTGGACCAGCACTAACCAGCATAAATCAGCCTGGACCAACACTATACCAGCACTAACCAGCATAAACCAGCACTATACCAGCATAAACCAGCCTGGACCAGCACTAACCAGCATAAACCAGCCTGAACCAGCATAAACCAGCCAGGACCAGCACTAGACCAGCACTAACCAGCATAAACCAGCCTGAACCAGCACTATACCAGCATAAATCAGCCTGGACCAACACTATACCAGCCTGGACCAGCACTAACCAGCCTGAACCAGCACTATACCAGCATCAACCAGCTTGGACCAGCACAATACCAGCATAAACCAGCCTGGACCAGCATGTAAGGTCCACCCGCTAGCCCAAAGAACGGAATCCAGTGGCCTGGTCGAAAGTTTAATGCATTTTCGGTCTTTTACTTGCGCCTCTGAATTCAAATGGATTTAGTTTCAATTTTAGTCTAGCTCCGTGTTCAATCTGACTCCAATTTCAAGTGATCATTAAATTTAGGCAATATTTCTAATTAAAAACTGATCACAAATATCGATTGTATATTAGTTTAGATATTTGATTATTCTGGAAATTCCATATTTTCAATTATTCTTTCATCAGGGACCTGGCATCGCACAGAATTTCACTCGGCCGTTCAGTGAATTCACGACACAAACTCGCCAGTTCTAGACTTACTCAGAGGGTACAGGGTGATTAGATACCTTTAAGTCAGCTGCATCCTGCTAACCTATAACAAAAAGAGTATTTTTTCTCTAATCACGAAAACTGTAACTTGTTAAGCCAGCGATTAGTCAGAAATCAGAAGGTCCATAAAGATGTCTCCCATGATCCATTCATTGGTACTTCAGTATGGCCTATCCTGGTCGCAGATTTGTGGAAATGCAAGACTGTACTCTGATCTACTTGAAAAATGATTTCAGAAGAGATCAAAATAAATCAAATATAACAATTTATTATTAGTCAGGTAAAATGATATCATGCCATTTCCATAATGAAAATAATTAGAAGCCAGTTTAGAAAGGACAATGCAATTGTGAATAACATTGTAACCGCGTGGCAACCCCGCTTCTGGACATAGACACTGTAGCCATATGAGAAATAACCAAGTGATCTACGCAGGAGACAAACAAATTTAACATAGTCACACATGTAACAGTTATCCTAATTTAACCTCTTAAGACCCTGCGGCCTCATATGAGGACGTTATATTTTAGTGAATTTCTCTGAGACTCTACATGCCACAGTTGTAAGTCTGGATGTCCTGTACAGAGCACATTCAGGGCTTTTCACAGATATCAAATGATTGGATGTTTCACTATGACCACTCCCTCTCCTTGGTCTTCAAAAATGTCTAAATTAATTTAGTGACACTCTTATGGAAATAAGATAATATTTTGTAATTATCATTTACATCTGTCTAATTTTTAAATTGTGTCATAAATCAACATCTCACGAAAATGTTATGGAGTTTCAAATCAAAATATGACTTTCTGTTACGAAACAGGACGTTGATTTCATACATGTCCTCATATGAGGACACCGGGACTAAAAGCATGTTTATTATGCATTTTGGGAGACATAACAAATGAATAGGGAAAGAAATTACATTTCAATATTTTATGAAATATTATATATAATTATGAAAATCTAGTCAATTATTACTCCCATTATTACACTTCTTTTTTCATTACGTTGCCCCAAAAACACATTAATATGCAAATTAGATTTAGTTTATAGATACATTGTATATAATGAGAAAACCCGTTTATGACAATTTTACACACATTTTGCAGAAAGAAAAATGGTATATCGAATCATTCTGTAATAACATAGTTGAGAATCATCTTTATACAAAGTTTGGTAAAAAAAAAAAAAAATAATAATAATCATAAACTAAAAATGTATTGGTGATTTAAAAAAATCAATTGTTTTTGCCCATGCATGTTCATTCATGTCTTTTTATTTTAGTCTAGCGAGGACATAGCGTAACTTTTGAATGAAATATCATTTTTAAAAAATGTTTTTTGTTTTGTTTTTTTTGTTTTTTACATTATTTGTAATGCTCTAAACAATGTAAAGACATAACTAATTTTTTCCTAAAACTTTTTTCTCGGGTCTTGAGAGGCTAACACAAGACACGGTCTAAATGCAGAGCATCTACAACCTTTTACCTAAGTATTTCAAAGAATACTTACAGCAAAGCAATCAGGTGGTTTAGAGAAACTTAACTATTCTATGTGCACATGTAGTAGCACAAACTATACAGTGTGCTCTATGGGCACAATGTGTTTAACACAATTACATTTTTGAATAAAAACAAAATGCATACCTGACAGAGAGACACACATCAGTATGTGAGTTCTGGTGCAAAGCTCCAGAGTCTCACATGTGCTGTGTGGGGTTTTCTGACTACAGAATTCCAAAGTAGTGTTTTGTCACGTCCCCTATATACCCAAATAAGAACAACAAAGATCAGTTGTAAAAACATAAAAGACCTTTTGGTTTGTTGGGCTCTTGTGCTCCAGGCTGCACCTGGCTGGAGATAAGATAATCATTCTCACAGCCCCCTAAAGGGGAACACACCCCTCAGCAGCAGAACACAATTCCACAAAAGTTTTCAATCCTTCTCATAAAACAAGTGACTACTGTGAAATTGACACCAATTTACCAATCACACAGAGACCTTTAAAATGATACCAAACATAAAAGGGAAAAAAAAAAAACATATTTATAAGATATGACACGTGATATATGGATATTCTTAATGAACTTCGGCAACACGGCATCTGTTTTTTGTGAGTTCCTGTGCTTCACGAGGAATTAATTTCATAAGGAAATAATTTCACTCCTTACAAGCATAAAGCAGCATGGAGCAGCTTGGAATTCATGCTGGTTTATGCTGGATTTTTCAGCAGGGTGATCTGCAAGTGTGATGGCAAAAAGTGTTTTAAATACACTGACTACAATTGAATGTCTTCCAAAATGAATGTGCAGATGATTGTAGAAATTACTCCTTTATCTAAACTTTGTCACTCTGAGGAAAATGGCAATTTCTTCTCAGAATGAGTTTTCAAATGACGTGTCATGTTGCTTTGACTTGTGAAACTCTTCTCACACTGAAGACACTTGTAAGGCTTCTCTCCAGTGTGAACTACCTTGTGAATCTGAAGGTTTCCTTTAGTCCTGAAACTCTTTCCACACTGTTCGCAGGTGAAATGTTTCTCTTCAGTGTGAATTCTCAAGTGAACCTTAAGGTTTCTTTCTATTGAGCAACTCTTTCCACAGTAATGACACATGAAAGGCTTTTCTCCGATGTGAATTTTAACATGATTCTTAAGATGTTTCCTGTCTGTGAAACTCCTTTCGCACTGATGACATTTAAAACTCTTCACTCTTGAGTGAATCTTCATGTGATTATTAAGGTTTTCTTTATATCTGTAGCTCTTTCCACACTGATCACATGAGTATGGATTCTCTCCAGTGTGACTTCTTATGTGAGTCCTTAGGGTTCCTTTGTGCCTGAAACACTTTCCACACTGAGGGCAGGTAAAAGGCTTCTCTCCAGTGTGAACTCTCAAGTGGGCATTAAGGGTTTTTTTCTGTAAAAAACACTTTCCACACTGAGTGCATATTAATGACTTCTTTTCAATGTGAATTATCATGTGAGCCTTAAGATTTCCATTTCGTGTGAAACTCTTCTCACACAGTTGGCAGGTGTAAGGTTTCTCTCCAGTGTGAATACTCATGTGGGCATTAAGATGACTTTTCCGTGTAAAACTCTTTCCACACTGAGAGCAGGTGTAAGGTCTCTCTCCAGTGTGAATTCTCATGTGAGTCTTAAGGGTTTTTTTTAGTGTAAAACATTTTCCACACTGAGGGCATATTAACGGGTTCTTTTCAATGTGAATTTTCATGTGGACTTTAAGGCGTCCTTTTTGATTGAAAACTTGTCCACACTGTTGGCAGGTGTAAGGTCTCTCTCCAGTATGAATTCTCATTCGGGAATTAAGGTTTTGTGATTTTTCAGCTTTTTTTGGTGAGGAGGTCTTTTCAGTCTGTGAACAACTAATTGATTTTTCTTCAATTTTGAAATCATGATGTTCCTCGTTCTGATCTTTCTCTTCCATTTCATTCAGTTCTTGACTCTCCTCTTTCAGTGCCATCAGGTCTGAGGTGAAAAGAAACAAATACAAGTTAAAACCAGTTTAATGGCATAAAGCAACAAACATCAAAACATTTAGACATGAAAAGCATCAAATCCAAGCACATGTATGCTAGATCCTATACCTACTAAACTACTGAAAGAGATGTAATCTGTAATCTCAGAACTTCTTGTTGATATTTTTAATTATTTGCTTTCTTAAGGCATCCCTAATTCTTATCCCTAATCCCTAATGCATCCCCATTCTTTAGCACCTCCGCTCATCTAGATCTTGATGGAAGGATGTACCATTACATTGTTTTCCACAATTTATGGAACGTAATGCATTATTTTACTTTTGCATTACTTTTCAAATCTGGGCTGGGCTTGCTTGTTTGTTTTTAATATAAAAAGTTTATTTTTGGCAAATGAAAAAGCCCTTTCGCACTAAAAAGTGACATGAATAAGCCTCAGGCTGAAGGACAAGTAAATTCACATCTGTACAGCAGAATGCAGGAGAAGTTAGTTCAACACTCTTCAGCAATAAAAAAGAAGCACAAATGTTAGTTTATCTAAAGGAATTTTTGCTTAGTAGTATGACTGAATTTGATAATCGAAGCTTAGAAGCAAAGACAATGGTTAATAAAATGGATTAAATGCATAAAGGATATTTGAGTTATTTACCATTTAATTATTGCAGATTTGCATCATATTCTGAGTTTGCATTTCACTTTCCTTTATTCATTTGGAGGAATACTGAATCTGTTTTTGTGAAAGTGAGATCAGTAAATGCATGTTCACATTTAGCCAAGACCTAACTATACACAGGGCACACAATGAGTGCTCTGTACTTCTGATTTTTCTCAACATGGGGACAGGAGAGATGTCAGTCAGTAAATGGGAACTGTAACTTACTTTAGTAACTGACCTTACTTATTTGAAAAAGTAATTCAGATATTTTCATGTAAATTAAAAAGTAATGCGTTACTTTACTAGTTACTTAGAAAAGTTATCTGATTACATAACTCATGTTACTTGTAATACATTACCCCAACACGGCTGTCCACTGACTGTATTATTCACTTACTAAAGATTTTTAAATGAAGAAAGATAAACAGCATGCAGTGACTCAACCAAGCTGTGTCAGCTGGAGAAATTATATATTTTATAAGTAGGCTGGTATTTCTGACATATGATTTTATTGCTTGTTGTAATGAACATTTACTGCTAGTTACATTCAGGTATGTAGGTGTTAGTATGGCAGTTTTGGGGACGAGTTGAAAAAAAAAAAATCATTTACAGGCAACAAATGTTAAGATAAAAACGTACTCTGTTACTGTCGTAACCTCGGTTCCCTGAAATACGGAACGAGTACTGCGTCTTGATAAAGACGCATATGGGAAAAAGCGTTTTTTGTCCTGAACTGAAGCCTCATTCAATCACGCAGTGAAACTGCACGACTGCAGTGTGTAAAAAAACGAACCAATGTGTCAGCAGTGGAGCTGCACCGAGCCTATGGCGAGCCCGCCAGAATGGGCAGAGCCATCTGGCTATATAAGTGGCCATTTCGCCATAGGATCCTCAGGTTTCTTCGACTGAAGCGACAACTGAGTCGTGCAGCTACCTAGCACGGCAAAGTACGCAGTACTCGTTCCGTATCTCAGGGAACTGAGGTTACGACAGTAACCGAGTACGTTCCATGTCAATACTCCACACGTACTGCGTCTTAATAAAAACGCATATGGGAACTCAGTTCAATCACGCCGTGCTATGGTAGAGGAATGACTGCATAATATTCCTCCTTAAGCATTCAATGGCCATAGGGAAGCATAATTGTATACTCCAAGGCTAAAACGGGCTAAACTCAGAGGTTACGCCTGGCCTAGGTGAATGTTCCAGATGACTCTTACATATTCACATACTCTCAGGACCGAAAGCATGCAAGCAACCAACCAGAAAGCTTGAGCGTGTCGCGGTCAAGGACTCTCCGTCAGAATTGTCCCATAACGTAGTGCAGAGAGGACTCTGGCCTGTAAGGCCGGTACATCCAGGTTATAAAACCTTGCAAATGTAGCCAGTGAGGCCCAGCCGGGTGCCGCACAGATCTCTGTAATAGACACACCGCCAGACCACGCCCACGATGAGTCGATGCCTCTGGTGGAATGGGCTCGTACTCCAATGGGGCATTGCAGGCCCAAGGAAGAGTACGCCAGCGTAACGGCATCCACTATCCACTTAGAGAGTCTCTGCTTCGTGACTGGGTGCCCTTTGGCGCGGTTACCGAAGTTAACAAAGAGCTGTTCCGTCCGTCTGAAAGAGGTGGAACACTCAAAGTAAATCCTCAAAGCTCTGACAGGGCAGAGCAAGGATAACTCCCAGACCTCTTCAGGAGGAGGAAGCATGGGGAGCGTGATGACCTGAGCTCTGAATGGAGTGAAAAGCACTTTGGGCACGTAACCATGCCTTGGTTTCAAGACGACCTTGGAGTCGTTGGGCCCGAATTCCAGGCAGGCAGGGCTAATGGAGAGCGCCTGCAGGTCTCCTACTCGCTTAACCGATGCTAGTGCTAGAAGCAGAGCAGTCTTTCGCGACCACAGACATGTTGTCCGAGCGGATTAGCACATGGCTTCCTATTAGGTCTGGCAGGAAGAACTGGCAGGCTCGACATACTGCTAGCATTTCTAAGCAGTTGATGTGGAAGCATTTCTCCACTTTCAACCAATGGCCGAAAGTCAGTTTGCCTTTGCACAACGCCCCCCAACCTGTGTTGGAGGCATCTGTCGTGACAACCTTTCTGCTGCAAACCATTCCCATGGCCACGCCCTTCTCTATCCAGTGAGAGTTCTTCCAGAGGGCCAAGGCTGTTACACAGTCCTGGCTCACCAAAATATGTAGGCGTCTGTGACGCCATGCATGGGGTGGAACCTGTGGTTTCAACCAGCATTGAATGGGCCGCATGCGAAGCAGGCCCAGCTGTAGGGCTGGCGATGCTGCGGCCATGATGCCCAGCATCCTCTGAAACGCTTTGATAGGGCGAGTAGTGCCGCTCTTGAAGGAGGCCGCGAGTTTCTGTATGGCCAGAGCGCGTTCTGGCACGAACACTGCTATCATCTGAGCTGAGTCGAGAAATGTTCCCAGAAATGATATCCGCTGGCTGGGGGACAGCGCGCTCTTGGCGAAATTGACCCTGAGCCCCAGGCGCTCTAGGTTGCTGAGGAGAAGGGTTCTGTGCGATAGTAGCTCCACCTCTGACTGGGCCAGAATGAGGCAGTCATTGAGGTAGTTGAGAATGCGTATTCCCATCTGTGTTAGAGGGGAAAGAGCCACGTCCATGCACTCTGTAAAAGTGATAAGCCACTCCCTCAAAGGCGAATCTCAAGAATCATCTGTGATGGGGGGCTATCTGGTTGTGAAAGTATGCGTCTTTCAGCTCCAGAGAAAAGAACCAGTCCCCTGTGCGAATCTGCGAGAGGATCTGCTTCAGCATGATCATCCTGAACGACCTCCTCATGAGGGCGTGATTCAGGTGTCTGAGATCGAGGATGGGCCGGAGGCTGCCATCCTTTTTGGGGACGAGGAAGTAACGGCTGTAAAAGCCTGACTCGCTCTGAGCTGGAGGAACCCTTTCTATAGCTCCTTTTTCCAGCAGAGTCATCACCTCTGAGCGCAGAACGTGGGCGTTCTCACTTTGCACCGAGGTGGAGACCACGCCGCTGAAACGCAGGGATCTTCGAGCAAATTGGAGTGAATAACCTCATTTTTTTATCCCCATGACCCACTCTGACACTCCGGGGATGGCCTGCCAGGCCTCGGCCCGCGTGGCAAGGGGTTGGATGAACTCAAATGACCAGCTACATGGGGTCAGGGCACTCGTGAAGAACAGAAGAGGAAATTTGCTCTCTTTTTGAGAATGTTTGTGTTTTATTTTTCCCCACTATCGCACCGGGTGGTTGCTTGGGCGTTTGTACGGGCCCTGTATTTGCAACAAACACATTTCCCTCAGCACCCGAAGATGGATGGGGTGAAAACAGGTTTAAGAGAAGCTGTTTGGTGGGTGGTCCAGCCGTGGCGGGACTTGGCCATCTCCTCTTCCTGTCCTGCAGATCAGGAAGACGCCGGAGGCGCCGGGTCCAGCTATCTTAGGTCAGGGGCCCTAGCGCTTAGGAAAGGGGTGGCGTCTGGCTGAGGAGGAACGCCTTCGTGTCTGCGGAGTCTTGGCAGGCTGAGGGGCGGGGGGCAGCAGGTGCGGGCTTCGCGGGCTGCTGAGTCGGCGTAGGCTTAGGGCGGCTAGAAGCAGCTGTGGTGCTGGAGCGCTTTGGCAGGAAGTGTCGCATGGCCTACGACGACTTCTGTGCCTCCGTGAAGCGTTCAGCAAACCCTTCGACCGCAGGTCCAAAGAGGCCGTTTGGGGAAATCGGGCATCAAGGAAGGGGACCTTGTCTGCATCCTTGATTTCCATCAGCGTGAGCCACAGGTGGCGCTCGAGTACCACCAGGTTGGCCATGGACCTCCCTATCGCCTGGGCGGTGGTCTTGGTGGCGCGCAGAGCCAGGTCTGTTGCGCTTCTCAACTCCCTGAGAGTCGCAGGATCAGGCTCAGACTCGTCCATGGTAGAGAGGAGTTTGGCCTGATAGACCTGGAGGACCGCCATAGAGTGGCGCGCCGAAGCCACCTGTCCAGCTGAAGCGTAGGAGCGTCCAGCAAGTGCTGAAGTCGTCCTGCATGGCTTGGATGGGTGGGCGGCCTTTGCCTTTCAGCTGATAGCAGTGGGTGGGCAGAGATGCGCAGCCACTGACTCATTCATGGATTCTCGTACTCCTTTTCTTCAGCGCCATCAACCATAATGAGGGCGGATGAAGCGGAAGTACGGAGGCGAGTGGAGTAGGGGGAGCGCCATGATCTCGTCGTGAACTTCGGGGAAGAACGGCGAGGATCGCTGGCGAGGGGCCTGACGGCGCCCCAGCAGGAACCACTCGCCCAGACGGCTGCGAGAGGGCTCCTCTGGTGGAGACCACTCCAATCCCAGCTCTTCAACCGCTTTGGAGAGGACACGGAGAAGTTCGGCATCCGGCGCTGGGTGCGGACGAAGGGAGGAGGGCGGGGTCAGTTACCGAACCCGACAGCTCCTCTGCGTCCGAAGCTGCCAATGACATGCTGTCATCGGCCAGCTCATAGTCACTCCCACCAAACAAGACCAGATCGCTCGTGCTGGCAGAGGGAAGCTGGTCAGGCTAGGAAAAGAGGACGGGAGAAACCTCTCTGTGTGGCGAGAGCGAGGCATGTGGGGTCTAAGCCGACGTGAGCTCGCTCTCAGCCGGGCGTTGAGATCCTCTGCCCAGCTGTTTTTTCCTCAGAGGTCCCTGGGAAGAAGAAAATGGGAGGGCGCAAGGGGTGGAGTCGCTGCCTGAAAAGAAAGCTAGCCGCAAGTGCAGAGAGGTGAGACTGATGTTCTCGCAGTGAGAACAATCAGTTCCCATGAGCGCGACTTCCGCATGGGATTTCCCCAGGCAGGAAACGCACTCGCTGTGGCCATCATCGGCGTGCAGGGGAGACCTGCACGAACCGCAGTAACGGCGCAGCATTTGCAACAACGCCAGCTCTTTTAGGTAGAGTTGTAGATTGCCGGATGGCAGCAGCGAGGTGTGTCACCAGCGAGTAGGCTTCTGGGATCAGTGAAGTCGTCGTCACTGAAGGAGAAGAAATCTGAGGATCCTGTGGCGAAACGGCTGCTTATATAGCCAGATTGCTCCACCCATTCTGGCGGGCTTCGTCACCAAAGGTTCGTGCAGCTCGGCCCATTGGTTCGTTTTTTACACACTGCACAATCCAATAGTCGTGCAGTTTCACTGCGTGACTGATTAAGGCTTCAGTTCAGGAGAAAAAAGGCTTTTTCTAAGGATGGGTAGATTGACACCTAGTGTCGACACACGTTTCGAGTTTTTGACACACTAGTGGTTCGAAACAGTGTTCCGGAGCTTCGCCTGAATTGAGGCTGTCACGTGACCTGTGTAAACGAAGCTTCGTTACCTCAACTGACACGTCACGCTAGGCTAAAATACAAAGCGCGTCGAGTGCGCTGTCCCATACCTGCGATCCATTTAGTGCAATGTTATAGTTATATCAGTCAGCATGCCCATGTAGCGTCTTTACATGGTGTATCGTTGTTAATTATAGTACTACTATTAAAAACAATGACATGTGAATGTCTGTTGACTGAATGGAAATTAAAACACCTTGCAGGCTCAACCACTGTTCCCAAAAAGGATAAAAGGCCTTCCTTAACCACAAACATTTTTGCTGCTTGTAAACACCGTCCTCAGTTCTCAACAGCTCACATAATATATTATTGCAAGATATATTAGATGCAATAATTGCATCTGTATTTGTGCATTTGTGTTTTTTAACAATGAGCATGTTTGTGTTCTTTTGTAAGGAAGACACAAAAATGGTGCAATGAAAAATGGCGTAGCCCTAAATTATTGCGGTATAAACATTCTATTTAGAATGTGAAAAGACAAGTTTGATGCCAGTAAAAATGAAGAACAAAGTCTTTATTGTCATTGCATTGTGCTAAATACAATAAATTCTGGAAACTTTATCACTGTACACACACATGCCGCCTTGCTAATGACACATATGCATATTAAATAGACAATTAAACCTTACAATGACATCCCAATGAACAAAACATCTAAATGATAAAGTTGATGTAAGAATTTTTATTGACCACCAGATGGTGAGTAGAGCACTGTATCAAAAGCTTCGAAGCATCAACGCAGTTTGTTGTAAAAGCCTCACTGCTTCAAAAGCCTCGTTCGGCACAGCCCTAGCTTTTTCCCATATGCATCTTTATCAAGACACAGTACGAGTGGAGTATCAACAGGGAACTCAAGTTACTCTTAAATACTGTTTTCATTTTTTTTCTACTCGGAAGTAGATATGTTTAATGTTACACAAAATAATTGTTTTGGTTACTTCTGCAATATTTTCATATCTGTAATTCTGTAGGCCATTTTAATAAAGATCAGACGAATGAGTTCAGCTTTGAGAATGAAAACCAACCTGTTTGTTCCTCAGTATCTTCATGTTTGACTCTGAATGCTTCTTCAGTCTTCATGCCTTCACTCTCCTCTTTAATAAACACCATCTTTGTTTGTTCCTCAGTATCTTCATGTTTGACTTTGAATGCTTCTTCTTCAATCTTCATGTCTTCACTCTCCTCTTTAATAAATGCCATCTTTATAACAGTGTATCACATGGATCTCGGTCGCTTCAGCAAGAATGTTTCTGTGTGTTTGGACACTTTCTCCTGTTTAAGATGAGAATAATTAAGCGAAGGAAAAATAAGCGTAAACTAATCTGTGTGTGTGTCTCAATCAGCTCTCTAGTTCAGTAGTCAGTGCACTGATGAGGGAGTCAGTCAGAGAGAGAGAGTTAATGGCCTTAATAAAAGGACACAAATTATACACAAGGTTCATATTTGTATTGAGATTGGTATTAAGTATTTGCTGATTTGTAGATTATATTTAATAGATTCCACTTTCATGAAAACATTTGCAGTTGTTTTGTAAAAGTTACACACGTTAGTGTTTGTTTTGAGCAGAAGGTGATTCGAGTGATTCAAAACAATGAATCACTTTGTGAAGCATTTGATTCAGTTGATTCGGAGTTTCGAAAAGATCCGTTTCTCCATCTCTAACGTTACTAGACAGTGACCGAACTCGTTAAAGATAAAATGATTCACTATATAGGGACTGCAGTGTCACTAAATAAAGCGTTAAAGTGTTACATTGGCTAACAAATTATTTCATCGTTTTATATACAATTCTCTAAACGATTTGTATTGATTTAAACACTTTAGAAGATTAAAAGCACACACCTTTCTTCAGTTGAATCACAGACGCGGGAGCGCGGCGCAGCCTTATGACGTCATATCGCCACACCAAAATAAAAGTCTTGTCGCTAAAATCAATATAATTTTACATTAGAAAACAAATATAATACGGCAAAGCTGTACCTAATACCTAGGATGAATTGAAAGGATGAACTGCAGAGCTATCAAAATCCAAAGCAATTGATATTAATTATATCTAATTTTATATCTAATATATCGTATTATATATATATATATAAATATATATTCTCATTAAAGGTCCATAAAGGATTACATGGGTTTAAAACAGTTGATTTTGTCTTTCTGAATAAAAATCTTTAATTAAAATGGTTCCAATAATTTCTTCTAAAATGTTAATGTGATTTGCATTTTTCCAGATTATCTTAATTAAAATTGGCAGGCAGTGTAATAATTTACTTAAACGTGATTATAAGTTATCTATAAAGATGTCGAATTTCAGTTATTGCAAATTGATTTACAAACATCTTTTTACTTCCCATATCAGCCCTCTATGAATAACAAATGCACTGAGAATCAACAAATCTTGTCTTCTATGGGGATTGGATGGAAAGAATACAATGGTCTGTCTTTGATCTAATTTTAATAGTAATGTTCTTTTAATATGAAACTTGAAATTTGTTTAAAATACAGCAGTAAAGGAATATGGTTCAATGATTATTACCTTTTTAGTTTCTTTAATTAGAAAAAATGATAATATATTCAGATGTTACGCTTCATCTTCCCTTATTAAGAGTGAATAGTTCAGTTAATAAATACAAGATTCAATAAACAGATTATTAAAATCTTGAACTCTATAAGTAAATCCATCAGAAAAAAAAAAGTATATGTTATGTTATATTAAAGATTTTAGTGAAGTTAAAGAAGGGAATTCGGTGTAAAAGGTGTGGATCAATCTGCTGTGGTGACCCCTGATAAATGGAGCAAGCTGAAAGAGAGAGATTTTAGTGAAGTACAATATTCAGTTACGTCTGTAGGAAACTCAGAAGTGAAGATCAGGAGACTGAGTGAATCTTCAGCAGGTTCTTGATTGAGATGGTACTGTGTGACGCTGCAGTCATCAAGACTGACTAAAGCACTGAATCACTGTAGTTTATACAGATTTCAGGAGGCTGTTCTTACAGCTGAAGACAAAGCACTCAGATCACCAGATTAAACACAGTATGCAAAAGATGAGAGCAGTTCTAGTTCTAAAACAATCAGCAGAACTATAGCGCTTATTATCTGAGATCAAGGAAAGACCAATTCACACGCAACTCAGGTGCTGATTAGCATTAATAATGACACCAATTAAAGAAATGAGGCAGGAGCAGAAGAGCATCATAGACAAAAAAAAAATGACAGTCTCACTTTACATTTGTATTCAAACACTTAAAGCAAGAGATTCATTTAGAATTTAACATTTATCCTTCTGCTGAATTTCTTTGGCTATAATTTAATTTTGACCAATATAATTGTGTCTTTTGTCTTAAATTGAAATGACAATAATAAATAATAAATATCCAATCATAACTTTGGCAAGGAGGATTTTGAGTGCATTAACAAATTTGTCAGCTGGAGATACATAGTAGTTCATTAATATTTATGAAAAATAGGAATGAAAGTTATTGAGATTATTTGAACGTTTAAATTTATTGATCTTTTTTATATTTTTTGTAATATAAATGATCGCACAATGAGTTATGTAAAAGCATGAGAGTCATGAGATTTCTGAATTATTCTGTACCTTTAGATGATGTTTGTTGTTGTTTAGCCAAGCCGCTCTGTGTAGATTTGTTTCTCCATACCAGTGCCAGTCGAAGCAACAACAGAAGAAACAAGTTAGCTGATTAACAAGTTAACACCAACGTTCTATACATTCATATTCATACATTCAAGTCATTGGATCTTAAGTCTGAATGAAGTGAAGTCATTTTCTTTATTTAGTCAAGCAAGTCACAAGTCCTAAAATTTCTGACTTCAGTCATGTAACTTGAGCCCCAAAATGATAAGATTAAACACTCAATTTTCAGTTAAAGACATTTCATTATTGAATTCAGTGACGTCTTTGTCCAGCTCAGTTCAGTTTAAATAGTATCTGTGCAATCAAGTCGACGATATCGCTGGAAATGAAGCGCCCCCAACTAAGCAAGCCAGAGGCAACAGCGGCAAGGAACCAAAACTCCATTGGTGACAGAATGGAGAAAAAAAACCTTGGGAGAAAACAGACTCAGTCGGAGGGTCAGTTCTCCTCTGACCAGATGAACCAGCAGTTCAATTCCAACTGCAGCAAAGTCAGATTGTGTGAAGGACTCATCTGGTTCCCGTGACGAAGCTAAAACTAATATCTGATAATAAAAACTATGACAAAATGCATGCCGCATCTTTGTTAAAAAGACAAGACGGGTCTAGAATGTTATTTGAGGACTACTGGACATTCAAAATACATCCTATAGGCTAAATCAGGGGTTCCCAAACTCGTTCCTGGAGCCTTCCCAACACTGCACATTTTTATCAATCACACCTGATTCAACTCATCAGCTCATTAGTAGCAACTCCAAGACCTGAAATGGGTGTGTCAGACAAAGGAGACATGCAAAATGTGCAATGTTGGGGAGGCTCCAGGAACGAGTTTGGGAACCCCTGGGCTAAGTTAACTGTCTTGTTTTTCAAAATGTGTGTCCCTGTCATTGGATAAGGGGCGTTTGCATCTAGTCTCAGTATAACAGCCGCAGTGGACGGATAGGCTACCAAAACGTGAACTAGCGATCTGAAACAATGGCCTCAGCACCCGAAGGGTTAGGTACTGGGTGACCAGACGTCCCATTTTTCCCGGGAGTCACAATTCGTTGTCGATTAACTTAAAGTTAGTGAAGGCTGGATAGGCGGAATCGCGCTGATAGAAGAGCTCTCTCTCGTGCACGCTCCACTTCTTCATATGGCAAGCCAAAAAGGTTAGATTTACGCTATAGATAAATCGCGTTTACATACAAAACGCCGTTTAAAACAGTATTAGCACCGTCAAATACGCCGTCCTGATAGCAAACGCCGTAAAAAACGCCGTAAAAAAGCTCCGCTTTTAACGCCGTTTGGCTTGCCACAGGACGCCGTAAAAAACGCCATTCTGATTGCACAAAAGCGCGCGTTATTTATGGCGTTTTCCTTATAGTATAATGAGCCACGCCCGCTGATTCCACAGCCAGTAATATTGAACTGTTCTCACCCAATCAATGATGAACAGAACCAGACCAGTAGGGATGGGCGATACCTCATATTTTATTTTCGATCCGATACCGATATTTTCAAGCCCAGTATCGTCGATATCGATACCTCTAAACTAAACTGATCTTTTAAATTACTAAAAGAATATAATCAGTATTTATACTCACTTAATATTAGATTTTAAAGCCATCTTTTTTTCTTTTTTTTTTTACATTTCATAGGCCTTTTTTTTTTGTTTACACTGTCAGAAATAAAATAAACTAAAATTGAATTTTAGCCCTTTACAGGGGCAGTAACCTCAAAAGTGCACCCCTAAAAGGGAACATATTAGTACCATACAAGTATGCATGCTTTAAGGGTAGATAAGTTACAAAGGTGCAACTTTGAGGGTACCTCATGAAAAATAAACATGGTGTTATATAAGTACTAAATGTATTATTATTATTTTTATTATTGTTATTATTATTATTACCATGGTAAATTTGTGGTTATGGTAGTTTTACTACAAATACCAGGCTGCTGTACTCCTAAAGGTGAAACTTTTTAGCATTTTTTTTTCTGACAGATCTATTAACAGCAATTACAGAACACAATCGATTTGAACTTTTAACAACCAGTTTAAATAAATTTACTTGCACAAACTAGCCTATTTAAAATAAATATTACATAAATAAACCAAGTTTGGGGTAAGTAAGATTTTGTAATATTTTTTTAAATAAGTCTCATGCTCACCAAGGCTGCATTTATTTGAACAAAAATACAGTAAAAACAGCAATATTGTGAAATATAGCCATTAAAATTACTATTTTCTATTTTACTATATTTTAAAATGTAATTTAAAATGCATCTGTGATCAAAGCTGAATTTTTAGCATCATTACTCCAGTCTTCGGTGTCACATGATCCTTCAGAAATAATTCTAATATCATTTGCTGCTCAAGAAACATTTCTGATTATTGTTGCTGCTTCATATTTGTGTGGAAACTGATGCATTTTTTCAGAATTAATTTTATACGTAGTAACAATGATATGTAATGTAACGTAATAATGTGGCAATGGTTTCTTAAGATCTACTTATGCTTCTGATGCTTTTGGGAAATGCAGCTCTGGGTCATTCTACAGAAACGTCCACTTTTGGTATGGCAAAATGTCTTAAAATTTAATTATTTTTTTAACATTTAAAATTAGACCACATTATTAGATTACCTTTTGACTTTATGAATACATATAAATGACAGCTTAATTAATTTTTTTAGTTTTTTTGTGCAATTATTTCAAGACTACATGCATAATTTTTTGTCACTAATGTTACCTTCTTTAGCAAAATTAAACGTTTTTATGAAATATTATTTCTCGATTTTTTTTTTTTCAGCACACGTAGTCAAAGTTACTGAAAAATAATGAAAATGCAAGAAATAAGTAGATTGTGTTTTATTTATTTAATGTGACAGACAAAAACAGTACAGTAACACAGTAACACAGCACAGTAACACCAGTGACATACATAAGACCTGATATACTGATCTCCACTGTTGTTATCCATAAGGAAGGTAACACCAGTGACAGTAACACCAGTGACAATTTTCATGAAAAATGCATTTTACAAAATGTCCGCTGCAAGATATCAAACCACATGTTGTCAATCATGGTATACTCACTAAATTAAGTAGTTTAATCCATTTGTATTATAGTTTTTTTTTTTTACAGTTCCCTAACAATAAATAGGTCATACCAGTGACGTCAACTAAAAGATTCATATGAAATCATGAGATAAATGAGAAAATTTCTGATAACTGAAAGGAAACAGTGGACTAAACATGGGCCTTTTTCATAGATCTTTAGAAAATAGAAAGGAGGAAGTCAAGTGATGTCATCTGTGTGATTTTTTTATTCCAAAATAAAAGACTTTTGTTAAGCGGTAACACCAGTGACACAACTCCAGGGGACCACTGTTTTCATTATATATTTTATAATATTTATTTGGCATTTAGTTTTTTTAAGCCATTTACATCATATATTTGATAGTTATGAATAGACTTTTGTATTTTAAATCGTAGAAAATCCTGTTTTTGACCTCAGAATAAAGCACTTTCCCTCTGTACATGCTGTGGGGACAAGCAGTTTTGTGTTACTTGGAATTCTATATAATTAATAAAAAAATAATAATGCCACATTGATGGCTCAGGAAGGTGTAATTGTTCAAATAACATATTGTTTCATTTTAAAATATAAAAAAATTGTAACCCTAATGTGTATTTCAATTGTCATGTTTCTGTAAAGTCTAGGGACAGAAAGGTGGACGTTTGTGTAGAATGACCCCTCTATATGAACAAACACCGTGACTGAGCCATGCGTCAGCAGCGACCGCTGTCTGTGATTGATTCTGTCTTTCAGCATTTGCTTGTGTTCCGATGAACAGTAGAAATGGTTCTGTCCAACACAATCACTCGCTAATATAGTCTATTTTTCCACTTATGCACCGAATTTCTTGATAAATAAAGTTAGTGGTTAAAAAATGCACTTTAGAATCGATATTTTTATGTGAGGATCGATCCTTTCGATACAACATCAGTATTGAAAGTATCGATACTTTTAGGATCGATCCGCCCATCCCTACAGACCAGACCAACTGATCATTTTAGTAATTCACATCAAATTAAGATCATGGTAAGTCGAAACTTTATTTTGCTTAGTAAGCGGACATTGGAGGATTGCAATCGACAACTGACAGGAGATTTTAGACCCAATGTGCTCCAATCAACTTTATTGAGGTAAGGATTGTTTCTTCAGACTTAAAACATTGCTGCCTGTCAATCTGTTCCTTAATTACCGTCGACGCTTATTCAGCTCGTCAGCTCATTTAGGAGCGGCCACCGATGGTTAACAGTTACATTAAAGCTAACATACATAAAGCTAGCTTTCTGCTAGGTCTGATGGTCTAACGAATTTTGGATAGTTTTTTTCTCCACGAATCGTTTTCGATAAGTTTTATGAACTTCCCACATATACACTAACTCTCACCAACCCTTTGCTATTATAATCCAACACATGAAATGCAAGCTGAGAGGGTCACGCGTGATGTGGTGGCAATTATATATAAAAAGTGTGCATATATACACATTATTTTTCCTGAAAATAACTGCTTATTTTGCTAGAGAAGATGCTTAATAACCTAAACAAGGACTTTTGGAACATCAAAAATGGTCTAAGTTGAGTTCTGTTCACTTGCATTAAATGGAGAAAAATGTTTTCTTCTGAAATCATATTTTCTGTTCCACTAAAAAGGACATCAGTGGCGCTGAACCACGTTTCTGGATCCCACCCCACCAAACCAACACGGTGTCATGAATCCGGTCTATGAACTTCCGTTCACTCACCACCAGAGGTCACTCGCTCATCACATGGACTCTTACATTACACTACTGTTGCACTTCACTAGACTACATTTCCCATCATCCATTGCACTGACGACACACACAGCAGATTGCACTGAGCACACGCTCACACCTGAGACTCATTACACAATCACACACACTACTTAAGCCATGGACTTTCTCAGTTACACTGCCGAGTATTGATCTGCACATAGCTCTCTTCAAGCGCTAGCTGCCTTACCGTGCCATTCTGTGTTTCTGTTCAGTTCCAGTGTTGTCCTGTGTTTATCACTCCCCTAGTGTTAGCTGCGATACGGAACCTGTTTGTTGTTTTCTAGTCTGTGTTCCCTGTATTTACCCCTGTCTCACTGTTCGGACTCTGTTTATTCCCTTGCCTGGATTATTGCTGTGTACCTGGATTTACTCTCTCTGCCTTGCCGTGTTGGATACTGTTCGCCGATCATCGACCCACGCTTGTTCTAGGATTACTCTGTGTCTTGCCTGTGTTATACCTGTTTGCCATTGCCTGAACCTTGTTTGTCTTCTGACCATGCCTTTAAATAAAAGCCTGCAAATGGATCCGCACGTCTCACGTCTCATCAACCCCGTTACACACGGCACATCTTGCATGTTTCTTTTAAAAAACACAACTGATTCAGCCTGTTAAGCGACTCCAAAACCTGAAAAGGGTGTGGGCTCTGGGAATGTGGTTGGGAACCACTGTTATACATTATAGATGACCTGGGGGGTTAGTAAATAATGATGGAATTTTTATTTTTGGGTAAACTGTACTTAAGAAATATTTTTAATTAAGTTTTTTCTTCTTACCATGGTTACATCTATTTGATACTGTAAAAATGCTGTAAAAACAGTAATATTCTGAAGTACTACAACTTGAAATAACACTTCTATTTAAATATATCAGGGATAGGCAACATCAGTCCTGGAGTACCTCCAACCCTGAAAAAACCTCACCTGCCTGTAGCATAAAGCCCCGTTCACACCGCCAGCGACACAGAGCGACATGATCCCATTCATTTTCAATGGAGAGCTGGCGATTTCCGGCGACAAGAGCGACCGTGACCGTTATTGTGAAATTCTTACTAGAAAATATTAGTTTATTGAAAGAATGAATGATAATGAAGAAAATCAATATAATGGTTATTATGTGAAATCATTTCAATGCTTAGTATTCTAAAAACAGATGGTAAGGTAATAGTGGTAAACTTCCATTGCAAATGTTGGGAGATTTCCAGAAGATGACAGAGTATGATGTATTACTTATGTGATTGCCTCCAGGTGGTGGCCTTGGCCAAATGCCACCATTATAAGATAAGCTGAGAGGACGAGTAGACAATTGTGGAAGACCGGACAGGCATGACAAATAAAAAAAATAGAAAGAACCAACTTTGATACATTGTATAAGAAGAGAGTGTATAAAACATGGAGCTTGGACAAACAAAGACTCAGAGGCAGTGGATGTGGCGGCTGTCTTCTCGGCTTTGTTACATTGTCTAATAAAGTCTTGCTTCTGGCACCTGGAACCCTGCTGTTTGAGCTTTTCTGACTGCGCCGAAGAGATCTCTCTCTCGGGCCACGACATAGACTTGGCGTCACGAACAGGATTGGATTGAGGTCCGGTGTCCGGGAGAGCCCTTGCGGGCGGGGGACCGAGTTGACACGCAAACTAATCCGAAATTAAAGACGCGTCTATACTGAGGTAAGCAATTTTTGCTTATATTGGAAATAAGATTGTTTGCGTAGTTAACTAAGGTCACGCCTGTAATGGTAATCTGGGACAGGGCTTCACCAATCAACGAATGTAAGATTAGTACCATAAATATGAAATGAGTGTAAAGTAAGTGTATATAGATTGACGGGTTCCAGGTTCCAAAAGATACGCCCTTAGTAGAATAGTTTAGTAGTCCAAGCGTCATATCCTAGGTGGGAGATCAAGGGATACCAGGGAGCGGCTTGTAGGTTGGTTAAGCCTGGCCCTGGTAGATTCTCACAGAGGTATATGAACGCTTCCCAAGTGGGGGGTCAAAGGGATATCAGGGAGCGGCTTGTAGGTTGGTAAAAGCATGGCCCTGATCGACACTCACGAGGGCGTAGTTTAAGAAGCACAAGAGGTGCAGTGCCTAAGGGAGGCACAGAGTTTAAGAAGCACAAGAGGTGCATGTTGCCCAAGAGGGGCTTAAAACCCGTGGTTACCGCTTCCTAAGTGAGAGGTCCAGGGATACCAGGGAGCAGCTTGTAGGTTGGTTAAAAGCTTGGCCCTGGTGGACTCTCATGACCGAAGGTCTGATCGGGCGGGTGTCTGCAGACTAGAGAGTTAAAGTGTTAGTCTTTGTATTGTCCATTATATGTTGAGAAGAGATATCTGTATGTGTTAATGCATTAAATGAATGTTTGTGTGATTGGATGAGAATGATATGTGTCTGATGTGAATGCCTTTTGGTTTGACTGAAATGAATACAAGAAAGAGATGTGTAAATATGTAAATATTTTTTGGTAGAAACAGAGTGAAGAATCAGTGTAAATAATTATAAGTCTGAAATAAAGACACTATATTGAATGGAGTATGTTAACATAATTGTAAAAGTTGAAAGAACAAAGAATACTCCATAGAATTGGCTTTGTTGATTGTTTGGACATCGTCCAAATTATCGATGTTGTGATCTAAATTGTGAACCTAAATTATTGTTAAAGAAAAAGAGCAACTGATCACCTTCCAAAAGAGGAGAGAGAGAGATCAGGTGTTTGATTTTGCTGCAGTTGTAAATAGAGGGAGAGAAAGTGGGGGCCTTGTGTACATAAGTGTATGAGCTCATTGTGTGTATATGGATACATGAACTGATTGTGTGTATGTGTGCTCATGAGCAGAGTGTAAGAGTGTGAGTGCTGCAAGTAGTGTGTGTATTGCCGTGTGAGTTGTGTGAACTGAGAGAATCTGAGAGAAATTAGAACAATTATTTTAAAACTAATAACATTACAACGAATTGGCTCTATTGATTATTTGAAGATTGGTCAAATTGTCACCATATATAAAATAAATAACACTGAAAAGTTTTTGTTTCTCTCCTGTAGTAAGAATGAGCATATGAACCAAGTGTGTCTATGAGAGAAAGGAGGGGCTGAGAGAGGAATCTTGTGAGTGAGAGAAAGGAGGGGCTACAAGGAGAAAGTGAGAGTGGGGGCACTGAATGTGTGTGTAAGCTAAGTGTGTGCGTGTAAGTGCTGCTGATAGTGAAGGTAGGAGTGTGAAGGAGGGAGGAAGAAAGGGAGGAACAAACGGAGGAGATATTTGAGTGGTCATTTTGTGCCTGTCTCATCCAAAATAGAATGAAAGAAACAGAGAAAAAGAAACACCTTGATGATTTAAATGAATGGGAAAGTGAAAAAGAATATCAGCAATTTCAGGAGACCTTGGTAAAAACACAAGGGATCCACAACCATTTTTAGATGGAATCAAGTTTTGTTGATTTGGATGGACAGATACAAAGGTTGACAGAATTCAAGAAAAATAGTTTTCTTAGAAAATTGACCAAAATCACAAATTTGAGAGAAAAATCAATTGAATGGCCAGTAATACCTTGGGAGGATGTGGTTTTCAAACATATAACGAGTGGTAAATTGGTAAATAATTTTTTCAGGCTCTGTGCTCCAGCATCTTCCCAATTGGAAACTGCATTAAATGTTATTGATATTCCAGTCGATCCAGTGGTAGCACCCTATCTGAAGCGCAACTGGGTAGGCCAGTGGTCAGTACTTGAAACAAGAGCTACAATCCTTGGTAATGTACATCTCAGAATATCAGATGATACAAGAGAAGTGATCTGGACATCTAAAATTCTGTTTAGGTCAAAAGAAACAGGAGATGCACAGTCAATGGATATGACTGGCAGAACTGTGAGATGTTTATAGGTGATAATTGAGATAAGAACTCAGCCACAATATACAACATTTGTGGGTGGAAATCCAAACAGATCAAGAAAAAGCAGAATCACAGCAGTTTGACATGCTGAAATCAATGCTCAATTAAACTGAATAAAAGAGAAAGAAACAAAAGTGACAGACAGAGTAGTTGTGAATAAGAAAAGAAGGGGGACAAGGGGTAGAAAAATTTTAACATTACAGGAAAAAGTTTATTGATTGATTATATGGAACCCCTAAACCTAATGTGGTGTACAAGAGATGAATTGAACATTAGTGTGTTCAAGACACAAGAATTTTGCATAGAATTAATGCCATCTTTCACTCACTCAATTTGGGCAGGAGGAGTGACGGCTACAGGTCGCAGATTTCATTTGAGAAGGCTGTGGAGTTTTGAGGCATTTAGCTTGAGAGAAAACATAATTTGGACAAAAAGTAATTTGCAATGGAAAGAACTAGGAGGCCTTGTGTTACCCTTCAAATTATTAACTTGAAAACATATGGTGATTATTTTGAAATATTTGAGACAAACTATCCAGCTTTCATAAATAAGGTGATAAGTCCTCTGCCCAGCAAAAGTCCAGGTGAAAATCAGGGGTCGGATACTTTTAGTGGTCCTCGTCTGATGAGCCTGGTGAAGATTAGCTATTAATTAAGGTGCTGGGATTAGAGAGGTAAATCACTAAAGGGAAACTAAATAATAATAATTCATTACATTAAACGAATTAATAAGTTTGATTTTCAAAGATGTCAACTCCAGTAGAATTATTGATTTCCAAAAATCCAGCCTGTAAAGAAGCAATAAGGGATTTCTCGAAAAAGTGGGCAGAAAGAACAAAGAAATTGGTTACCAAATGGCCAGCAGAGGGAACATTTGATGTGATAATGTGCAGAGAAATAGAGGTCTTGTTAAAAAAATAAAAAATAAATAAATTACAAGACCAATGACAAAATCCAAAAAGCGAAATGAAAAAAGGGAACAAGAATTAGGGGTATTGGCCTTGTTTAAACAACAAGGAATCAAATTATTGAAATTAAAAAGGGAAAATAAAAAAAGATGAAATTAAAGAAAGGCCACCTCCATATGCTCCTTCCTGCGATCAAACTGTAAACCAAATGCCTTTAATATAGGGAACAATAGATTTAAAAGGGCCAATAGAATTGGAGGGATATGTACATGACTCAAACACAGAAATTGATAGAAATGAACAGAGCTGCAGAGATGAGGTGAGGGAAAGAGCAGACAGACATCAGGGAAGAACAACACACTCACTCAGCCATGAGGGAGGGGCTGAACTCACAGGAGCAGAGGCTGAGAACATTTACGCCACTGTCACAGCCACGACAAAGAGAAAGAGAGAGGACAACCTACCAGGAGGAGTCAAGGATTGAAAGAAGGGGGGCCAGAGACTGCAAAGAGGAAGAGAAAAAAGGTGAGCCACTTTCATATCATCGTCTTTCAGAAATGCTTGAAGAATTGGAAGACTGCCACAAACATTTAACACCAGTGGATGAAGAGGAGGAGAACGATCAAGAAAAAGAACTCGAAGAAGCCTCTGAAGGGAGAGTGACACCTACAGACTCCATCCAGGAAGCACTGGAGGACATGGAGGAAAGGTGCAACAGGACAAGAGAGAATCTCAAGCACGCTGTCAACATGACAAGAGAAGAATATGACCAAGCTGTGACATCATTGCGACAAGAGATAAGTGAACTGTTGAACAACAGTCAAACAGAGCAACTACGTCCAAGCTCACATGATTATGATGTATTACTTATGTGATTGCCTCCAGGTGGTGGCCTTGGCCAAATGCCACCATTATAAGATAAGCTGAGAGGACGAGTAGACAATTGTGGAAGACCGGACAGGCATGACAAATAAAAAAAATAGAAAGAACCAACTTTGATACATTGTATAAGAAGAGAGTGTATAAAACATGGAGCTTGGACAAACAAAGACTCAGAGGCAGTGGATGTGGCGGCTGTCTTCTCGGCTTTGTTACATTGTCTAATAAAGTCTTGCTTCTGGCACCTGGAACCCTGCTGTTTGAGCTTTTCTGACTGCGCCGAAGAGATCTCTCTCTCGGGCCACGACATAGACTTGGCGTCACGAACAGGATTGGATTGAGGTCCGGTGTCCGGGAGAGCCCTTGCGGGCGGGGGACCGAGTTGACACGCAAACTAATCCGAAATTAAAGACGCGTCTATACTGAGGTAAGCAATTTTTGCTTATATTGGAAATAAGATTGTTTGCGTAGTTAACTAAGGTCACGCCTGTAATGGTAATCTGGGACAGGGCTTCACCAATCAACGAATGTAAGATTAGTATCAAAAATACGAAATATGAAAAGAGTGTAAAGTAAGTGTATATAGATTGACGGGTTCCAGGTTCCAAAAGATACTTAGAACAGACCGTATGGAAGCCATTGGACTAAATCAATCATTCAATTTTCTGTAATACATCGAATCATATAGCCCAGTTGGTGGGTTGTTTGTAATAAAACACTAGCTCAGTGGATGAATTGCATTGTTGCAACTCCATATTAAGGCCTGTATTCAGTGCTGCTATCTTTGTATTAGATGATACTTAGGAGAGTCATCTGGCCAGAACCTGACAGTGATGAAGATGAAGCCCCTTTGAACCTGGAGCAATCTTGTGATGTTACAGCTTTCTTGCGTGAATATATTCAATCAGGTAAAATGTGCTATTGTAAATGTTTTAATTTTAAAAACAAAAATTTAATATGCAGTCATCTGCAACTAAACATCAAATGCACATGTAGGAATTATGCAATAAAATATTGTTTTACCCAAACTGATGCAGGATCACCTGCTGAACTGTGCGAGTTGCTGAAGTTTTGGACTGGCTGGACTGTTCTCCCTCAACACCTGTATGTCGAAGTATACACTGACCTGTCACTCCCAGTGGCTTCAACCTGCCTCACAACACTGAAACTTCCTTTAAGATGCAGAACCTTTCTTGCATTTACACAAGCAATGAGAGCTGCCGTTTCATCCACAAGATTTGGCTTTGGCCTTATCTGAGTTATAACATTTAAGTGTTCATGTGGAGAAATGCATGTTTAGAAAAAATTTTAAATGACATGTTCGTTGTCTTTAGTATTTTTCACATTTCTTGCTTTTATAAAAATGCATGTTCTTTACAGGAAGTTTTAAAGAGCTCTCATTGCAGTGATGGAAATTCTTATGAGTAAAGTTAAGTTAACCTTATGAGTTAAGTGAAGAACAAATTAATTACAAATGTTAAAGAAAACTACTTGTTTCTCTCCCTTTTTTTATTGTCATGCATGTTCTTAGGAAATTTTGTAGTTCAGACATTTGTCGAAATAAACTCGCCAAAGGAAAAGCTGTTTGTGGTTTCCATGCATGTTCAAAACGTTCATTGTCTAAAAATCTCTGTCAATTGGGCTACTGTGCTCATGTAGGCATCGATTGCCTCATTTAGTGGCATTTCCCGGTTTGGAAGACCTGCCAACTCCTCTGCAGTGAGATGTCGTGGTAACTCTACATCTGGGATTGAAATGCTGTCTGCATCTTCCACGGCATGTGGTCCATCCCAGTCAACACCATAGTCATCATCAACCTTGCAAAATACCAGGACAGATGCTTTTAAATTATACATCTACCAAAACATCCAGTAAATGTTACAAGCATTTGTCACAAAGGCATATATTTTTTGTTCTGATGTAGGTATGACTGAGGAAATTCATGTTGAATTACATTAATGCATGTGTTAAATAAACATTGGTTACCAATTCTTTAGAATATCCTAAACCGTTCTGGGGCACCACTGACTTCCATAACGTTTGTTTCCATACAAGTCAGTGGTGCCCCAGAGCTTTTTGATTAAAAAAACATTCTTCAACATATCTTCCTTTGTGTTCAGTAGAACAAAGAAATAACTTGAGTAAATGAAGAAAGAATAATTTAAAATGTGCAAACATACAGTATCCAGATCATCGGCAGCCTCTCTGTTTTGCAGCCAAAGTTGGTATGGAGAGCGACCATTCTCCGTTCTCAGCCTGTGCAAGTTCCATGCTTCTTTAAAAGTGTTTAGCTGATGTTGTAACTGGGGCAAAAATGCCCAATGCAGAGCAAAGAGATGGATCTCATCATCAGGATTCAACAGTCCGGTCACTTCCAAATGAAAAAACAACATGTGGAACAAATCAAGGACTTGTGTGTAAACATCTCGCCAAAGACGTTCAATCCTAAAAATAAAGAAAACAAATACAACAGAACAAGTATCAACATCAACCGTTAATGCTAAAAATAATAACTTCTATAAAAACCGTTTCTCTGTGTGTTTAGATTTGTTTTGTTTTTTTTTGACAGGTGAAGTTTAAATAGTCTTGACAAGTGAAGTTTAAATAGTCTTGACAAGCGGTGCCCAATCCTGTTCCTGGAAAACTACCTCCCTGCAAATCTCTAGTTATTCAGGAACAAGGCTGGGCACCACTGGTATCAACCCATTAGAAGCGGGTTTCATATTGTACAATTTTTAATAGTCCTCTACGACTGTGCTGTACGAATATGATCCCTGCTGTGAGCCATGTCACACCGTGAGATCTCTGCTGTCTGTAATGCATCTTGATTGTAGTACAGACTGACATTAAAAACAGACACACACAGTTGATCGGGGATGCATACAGTTAAGAAGTGAAAAGGGTGAAATGAGGGGTGGGCGATATTACCACACACACACATGCCGCTGTCGCCTCTGGCTTGCTCAGTTGGGGACACTTAATTTCTAACGATTATCGTCAATTTGATTTCATATATACTATTTAAACTAAACTGAGCTAGACAATGACATCTCTGAATTCAATAATGAAATGCCTTTAACTGAAAATTGAGTGTTTAATCTTATTATTATACATTACTGACACTCTATCCTCCAATTTGATACTGTTAAGTGCTTTGACACAATCTGTATTGTTAAAAGCGCTATATAAATAAAGGTGACTTGACTTGACACATATATATATATATATATATATATATATATATATATATATATATATATATATATTAGTTATTTTAACTTTAAGTAAGGTTTTTGTAATAGCAAAATTTTGATGCCATAGAAATTCCAGAATTCTTGTCACAAATCTATCCATCTATACTAACCCCCACCCCGTGGGTCATTCATCATATCTCAGCAAACAGGTCAAGCCACCATAAATATAGAAAGGCATGATTATTATTTCAAAGCATAAAAGTATTTTTTTATTTACCTCTGATTATGAACGCTTCTTCCAGTGATGTGAGAGTTGCGGTTTTCTCCACGGTTCTGTACCATAAAATGAGCCACCTCAATGTTTTCTCCTCCTTTATCTGAACGAACACGAGAGGGCAAGCCAAACTGGCTAACAGCACGAAGGAAGGCATCAAACACAGTGGTTGCATTATTGTCAGTAGCAGCATTCAGAAATACTATAAGACGACTAAATCCATCGATACCTCCATGGATCACAAATCGACAGCTGATTTGAGACAAAAATGACAAGACAAGACAAGAAAGGTACATCAGAGTTTGTCCACATTTTGACTAGTAAACTTCCAATGCGATCTTAATATTTAGGGTTCCTTGGCATCAAAACATTTGGCAATTCCAGTTGTAAGATAAGAAAAAAAAAATTAAAAATTAAAATCAAATTACCGTATTAATTTATGATTTCCATCAATATGCCACATGCAGTTTGGAGCAGGGACTGAGTACTGTCTGCAATGAAGCGTCCGGTTAGCCAGGGCTCGGAGTTGAGTTCCCTCGGGATCCACTCTTTGTAGTGAGTCACGAACCCTAACAACTTCAGATAATGAGATGTTATTGCCCTTCTTGTAATGTTACTTTATCTTAAAGTAAAGTTAAGTAAATTCCCTTCTACGTGAGGTGAAGTATATACTATATAAATAAATTTCAAAAAGACTTACTGAGATCAATAAAAATTAATGATTAATGGCTGACATATCTTCCATAACTTAATGGACTCTTTTCAGAAGACTAACTCCTCCAAAGTCCTAATATAAATATAGTCCAAATATAAATCCTTTTATATTTGCAATTTTAAAAAAAATGTATGAACATTTATTACACTATACTTTGTATTATATTACCCTTGCATATTGTGGTAGCCCTCCATAAACAAGCCTGCAAGTATGTAACAAAAACAAACTTACACTGAATCAAATGCCCACTTGCTTGGAGAAAAGCTCTCATCATACGGTATCCACACTGTGGGTGTTGCCTTTGAATTTCCAACACCAAACGGTCCAGGTCTGTATCGTTAATGCCAGAGTACAACTCTGATACTCTGTGGAACAGGTGGATAATTGTGTGATAAGTGGCATTAGCATCAGATATTTGTGAGATGAACAGAATTATGTAAAGACCTAAACATGCCTCTGTGAAGTTTCTTATTTATTCAAGTCATATCTGAATGTCCTAGTTCAATTTCTATCAGATTATTCAAGTCAGCTGTAACGTTATGCGTTTCTATGATGCTTCAAAAAAGAGGGCCTAATGATTAGAGTCGGGGCGTTTAACGTTATATGAAACCATAAAAAAATATATTTAAGTTGATGTTTAACTTAGTCCACACGGTTGCATTCGTCGATGTACCGTCCAGCGACTAACTCCATACAAGGCCGCGATGTCTTTAACTTTAAGACCATACATAAGATACCCCTCTATGGCCTCGTCAGGGATCTCCACGGCCGGTCGTCCCACTCCCCTTGGCAGAGACGAAGATAATCGATCTTCCACCACCTTCAAGGGTTCAGCAGCGAAACGAGTGTCGAGGCCTGTTAAAGCTGACAATTCTGCAAGACGCTCCAATATTGATCTAGTTCTGTCACCTACATACGCGTAAAAATCTTCTGAAACACCACTATTTCTCTGTTCACACTCCACTTCATCTGCCAGTGAATTCAACGACTTATCAGATCTCCAGCCGCCATGTTTCGAACGATCTAAACGTAACACGCTTCAGCCAATCCCCACCTTGACGCAATGATTGACAGAGGGTGGGCGTGGTTACCTCGGAATGCATTTTCAAAGCCGCATTGAATTTTGCTACAAATATCCCACGGCGTTATGATGAAAATGCAATCGTAAGTGTCCTAACTGTTAGTCTAAATGCATTTAGGACAAATAACATTTAAATGATCATTTTGCTACCATTTCTGCTTGGACATGTTACACATATCAAATCAATTCGGGTTATATATTTTCATTTTAATTTCGCTACTTATAAAGCGTTAAAATGGTATGCACTTTACATATTAAGACTACTGTTGGAAATGGCAAATGTAAATACTATAATTTCATTTTCATTTTCCTTCTGCACCAAACTTTGCACATGTGGGGTAATGGAAAATGTAAATTTAAATACAGAAATACATTGCCATTTTGAATATTGCATTGCCATTTTGAATATTGCATTGCCATTTTGCATATTACATTGCAAATTGAATTTTGCTACACATATGCTTCCATAGTTAACATAAAAACAAGACATAATGTTAAAGAGGTGTGTGAACTTGCAAGTACGATGTCAGACACTGTAATATGCTCTGGTCCGCTCCCTGCTTACCGTGTCGATGAGATTCATAGCAGACTGTCGTCACTCAATGGCTGGATGTCTAAGTGGTGCCCGCAGAATAACATAGGCTTTATAGACAATTGGAAGAATTTTTGGGGCAGACCTGACCTGTTGAAAAGAGATGGTGTTCATCCCTCCTGGGGTGGTGCCGCTCTTCTCTCTAGAAATATGGCACATAATCTTAGAGTTTGTATTTAACTAACTAGGGCCCAGGTCAGGAAGCAGACAGACTGGCTAAACCGACCATCTGCTAGCCACCTCACGCCACAGAAGTCAGTTAATTCTCAGCACATAGAGACTCCTTCACCTAGATATCACACTATAGAGACTGTGTCTGTTCCCCATGCTCCAAACCAAAGTAATAGTAACAATTTAATTGATGTTCAACAAATAAAAAATGTTTACAATACAGAGAAACAATTGATAAAACTTGGCTTACTGAATATCAGGTCCCTTTCTACAAAAGCACTATTTGTAAATGATATGATCACTGACCATAAGCTAGATGTGCTTTGTTTGACAGAAACATGGCTAAAACCAGATGAATACATTAATTTAAATGAGTCTACCCCCCAAGATTACTGCTATAAAAATGAGCCACGTTCAAAAGGTAAAGGAGGAGGTGTTGCTACAATTTATACCAATATTCTCAGTATTTCTCAGAGGGCAGGTTTTAAGTATAACTCCTTTGAAGTTATGGTGCTGCATATAACATTATCTAGAGAAACACGTGTTAGTGATAAATCCCCTGTGATATTTGTATTGACTACTGTGTACAGGCCACCAGGGCACCACACAGACTTTATTAAAGAATTTTCTGATTTTCTGTCTGAGTTAGTACTGGCTGCAGATAAAGTCTTAATTGTTGGTGATTTTAATATCCATGTCGATAATGAAAAAGATGCATTAGGATCAGCATTCATAGACATTTTGAACTCTATTGGGGTTAGACAACATGTTTCAGGACCTACTCATTGTGGAAATCATACTCTAGATTTAATACTGTCACATGGAATTGATGTTAGTGGTGTTGAAATTCTGCAGCAAAGCGATGATATCTCAGATCATTATCTAGTCTTGTGTAAACTCCATATAGCCAAAACTGTAAATTCTACTCCTTGTTACAAGTATGGTAGAATCATCACTTCTACCACAAAAGACTGCTTTGTAAGTAATCTTCCTGATTTATCTCAATTCTTCAGCATATCCAACAGCGCAGAAAAACTTGATGATGTAACAGAAACTATGGACTCTCTCTTTTCTAGCACTTTAGATACAGTTGCTCCTTTACGCTTAAGGAAGATCAAAGAAAACAGTCTGACTCCATGGTATAATGAGCACACTCACACCCTAAAGAGAGCAGCCCGGAAAATGGAGCGCAGCTGGAGGAAAACAAAACTAGAGGTATTTCGTATAGCTTGGCGGGAAAGTACCCTATCCTACAGAAAAGCATTAAAAACTGCTAGATCTGATTACTTTTCGTCTCTTCTAGAAGAAAACAAACATAAACCCCGGTATTTATTCAATACAGTCACTAAATTAACGAAAAATGAAGCATCAACAGGTGTTGGCATTTCCCAAGAGCACAGCTGTAATGACTTTATGAACTATTTTACTTCCAAGATCAATACTATCAGAGATAAAATTGTAACCATGCAGCCGTCAGCTATAGTATCGCATCAGATAGTGCACTATAGATCCCCTGAGGAACAATTCCACTCATTCTCTATTATAGGAGAGGAAGAATTGTATAAACTTGTTAAATCATCTAAACCAACAACATGTATGTTAGACCCTATTCCATCTAAACTACTAAAAGAGCTCCTTCCAGAAGTCATAGATCCTCTTTTGGCTATTATTAATTCATCATTGTCATTAGGATATGTCCCCAAAACCTTCAAATTGGCTGTTATTAAGCCTCTCATTAAAAACCACAACTTGACCCCAAAGATCTAGTTAATTACAGACCGATCTCAAATTTCCCTTTTCTGTCAAAGATACTAGAAAAGGTAATATCCTCACAATTATATTCCTTCTTAGAGAGAAATGGTATTTGTGAGGAATTCCAGTCAGGATTTAGACCGTATCATAGTACTGAGACTGCTCTCATTAGAGTTACAAATGACCTGCTTCTATCATCTGATCACGGTTGTATCTCTTTATTAGTTCTACTGGATCTTAGCGCTGCGTTCGACACTATCGAGCACAACATTCTTTTGAATAGACTAGAAAACTTTGTTGGCATTAGTGGAAGTGCCCTAGCATTGTTCAAATCGTACATATCTGACCGCCATCAGTTCGTAGCAGTAAATGAAGAGGTATCATATCGATCACAAGTGCAGTATGGAGTACCTCAAGGCTCAGTACTAGGGCCATTACTTTTCACGCTTTACATGTTACCCTTGGGAGATATTATCAGGAGACATGGTGTTAGCTTTCACTGTTATGCTGATGATACTCAGCTCTATATTTCTTCACGGCCCGGTGAAACACACCAAATTGAGAAACTAACGGAATGCATAGTCGATATAAAAAAACTGGATGACGAGTAATTTCTTACTGCTAAATTCTGAAAAAACAGAGGTGTTAATTATCGGACCTAAAAACCCCACATGTAATAACCTAGAACACTATCTAACACTTGACGGCTGCTCTGGCAATTCTTCTTCATCAGTTAGGAACCTAGGTGTGCTGTTTGATAGCAATCTTTCATTTGAAAGCCATGTTTCTAGTATCTGTAAAACTATGTTTTTCCATCTCAAAAACATATCTAAATTGCGACGTATGCTCTCAACGTCAAATGCAGAAATGCTAATTCATGCGTTCATGACCTCAAGGTTAGACTATGGTAATGCTTTACTGGGTGGTTGTTCTGCACGCTTGATCAATAAACTACAGTTGGTCCAAAATGCAGCAGCTAGAGTCCTTACTAGAACCAGGAAGTATGACCATATTAGCCCGGTTCTGTCAACACTGGCTCCCTATCAAACATCGGATAGATTTTAAAATCTTGTTAATTACTTATAAAGCCCTGAATGGCTTAGCTCCTCAGTACTTGAGCGAGCTCTTATCACATTACAGTCCTCCACATCCGCTGCGTTCTCAAAACTCTGGACATTTGATAATACCTAGAATATCAAAATTGACTACGGGTGGCAGATCCTTTTCCTATTTAGCACCCAAACTCTGGAACAATATACCTAACACTGTTCGGGAGGCAGACACACTCTGTCAGTTTAAATCTAGATTAAAGTCACATTTCTTTAACCTTGCTTACACATAACACACTAATACACTTCTATTATTCAAATCCGTTAAAGGATTGTTAGGCTGCATTAATTACATCAGCCAGAAACCGAGAACACTCCTCATAACACACGATGTACTCATTACATCGTAAGAAGAATGGCATCTACGCTAATATTTGTCTGTTTCTTTCTTATTCTGTTTCTCAGTCCGTGTCCGGATCAGATGGTGGATCGGCGCTGGAAGATAATGTCTGCGACCCTGATCGTCGGCGGAGGCCGGACACCTGGATGAGCCCCGGGGACATATCCCCAGTGAAGACCTCGACTTAAATACAATAAAACTTAAAATTAAACAAAATAACTATAATATAATAAAATACCTAACTACATAATACTATTATTGTTAGAAATTGCAACAATATAAAAATAGAAATATAATAAATTTAAAATTTAATTAAAACAATAAGTAAAAAAAAAAAAAATAAATAAACAATAATATCCTGGCCAGAGGAGAACTGGCCCCCCGACTGAGCCTGGTTTCTCCCAAGGTTTTTTTCTCCATTCTGTCACAGAGGGAGTTTTGGTTCCTTGCCGCTGTCGCCTCCGGTTTGCTCAGTTGGGGACACTTAATTTCTAACGATTATCATCAATACTATTTAAACTAAACTGAGCTAGGCAATGACATCTCTGAATTCAATAATGAAATGCCTTTAACTGAAAATTGAGTGTTTAATCTTATTATACATTACTGACACTCTGTCCTCCAATTTGATACTGTTAAGTGCTTTGACACAATTTGTATTGTTAAAAGCGCTATATAAATAAAGGTGACTTGACATCAAAGTTAAAATGTAAAGAAAATCTGCAAGGAGGAATGGCAGAGGATCCCCAAATCCAGGTGAGAAAAACTTGTTGCATCTTTCCCAAAAAGACTCATGGCTGTATTAGATCAAAAGGGTGCTTCCACTAAATACTGAGCAAAGGGTCTGAATACTTAGGACCATGTGATATTTCAGTTTTTCTTTTTTAATAAATCTGCAAAAATGTCAACAATTCTGTGTTTTTCTGTCAATATGGGGTGTTGTGTGTACATTAATGAGGAAAAAAAAAGAACTTAAATGATTTTAGCAAATGGCTGCAATATAACAAAGAGTGAAAAATTTAAGGGGGTCTGAATACTTTCCGTACCCACTGTATTTCTTTATTGAATATGAAATAATCCTTATTTTAGTCTTAGTTTTGACTGTATCACTCAAAATTTACTGAACTGTGTTTTCTTTATGGTTGAGGGAAATGCTGTCATATTTGCTTGTACATTTGCTTGGCACCTTTGTTTGTAATGCATAATATTATGCATGAAAACCAAATTGTAATGGTTAATTTACTTACATAGACCAAAAAGTCTCAGGTCACCATCACCCTCATCAACATCATTACTTCCATCAGAGGAAGATGACCATTTGGCAACTTTACAAGAAACCTGCCTGCCCAAAACACCAAAAAGGGTTAATCGACTCCCTTCCAGAAACCTAACAGCCCCTCCTCCCTTACCAGCGGTTACAAGACCAAAGAGCACAGATCCAATCAGAGCTGGTAAGCTTGTTCTGATCTGTATCAAAGTGAATCACATCAGAGTCACATCTAAGACTTAACATCACTTGACATGATACAACAGAGAATATTTTAAAGACATAAGAACGTTTAACTACTCATTCTTACCAAACTCACAAATTTTCACAGAAAATCACATATTCTATTAGCCTACTACAGCATTGCTGGTGGTATATATTTGCATGCTTTTTATAAAATTTTATTTGAACACTAGCATGTTTCAATGTCAGATAACAAAACATCAGCATTTGTGTAAGAAAATAGCTTTAGACTACAGATTTTTAAGAGTCATCCCTTTTAAAAGACCGTCCCTTTAAGTAGAATCTAAAATGTTCTTTGCCGTATGTGCAGTTTCCATTTCAATGTTCAATGAAACTTGACAAATTAGACCTACAATGCTTACTTCTGCTGCTGGAATTTTTGGTTACACTTTATTTTAAGGTTTCCTTGTTACAGTGTAATAGTAATATTAATTAACTACATGTACTTACAACTGTATTGACCCGAATATAAGACGACCCCCCTTTTTTCCAGATGTACCTTTTGGAAAAAGGCATTTTGAAAACCCAAATCTTGTTGTTGTTGTTTTTTTTTTGTTTGTTTTTGTTTTCTTAAATTATTTTTATTTTAATTTTTGTTTTGAAAGTATGGTAAATACTGGCAAAAATGTACCAACAATCACATTTAAAAATGTACACTTTTTGATATACCATAAAAATAACAGGTAGCCTATCTGAATTATATAACATTTAGGCTATCCATCTCATAGTAGCCTATCAAAATATTATTATCAGTAGAAGTGAAATCTTATTTTAGTCTTCAAATCTGGGTAGGCTACTGTCTTACGTTTTAAAATCACTTACAGAGGAAGTTTGGTCCCATCAGGCTAACATGACAGTCACGACTCATGCCACTGTAAGCTTTTCTTTTTCTTGTGTTTTCACTCGTGATCTTTACAACATACATTACATTATGTATTTCATGGCACATTCGTTTTACGCGTATTTGGCGCCACCTATTGTTGTGGGTGTATTATTGACAAGTCTAGACCCTGAATATAAGACGACCGCGTTTTTTCAGATGTATTTCCAAGAAAAAAACATTGTCTTATATTCGGGTCAATACGGTATATGGTTAGGGTTAGGATTAGGGTTTGGCTTAGGGTTACTTGCATGTAATTATGCATAATTAATTGTACAGTAGTAATTACATGTAACGTAAAATTCACAATAGGCTTATGAGTGACAGACATGCTGGTCTAATCTTCTGTAATACTCTCATTTCATAACAGTGATTTCACAGGCCCGACCATTGTCCTCCAACAGTGACCATTGCCCTGTTCCAGCCTGGCAACCCAGCAATATGGACTCTTCTCAACGTAAACAAGAAAACATAGTGCAGATATAGCATATGTGAAAAAAATCACTGGCCCAAGCATTTCTGATTTTACAAACCCGATTCCAAAAAAGTTGGGACACTGTACAAATTGTGAATAAAAACAGAATGCAATGATGTGGAAGTTTCAAATTTCAATATTTTATTCAGAATACAACATAGATGACATATCAAATGTTTAAACTGAGAAAATTTATCATTTTAAAGGAAAAATAAGTTGATTTTACATTTCATGGCATCAACACATCTCAAAAAAGTTGGGACAAGGCCATGTTTACCACTGTGTGGCATCCCCTCTTCTTTTTATAACAGTCTGCAAACGTCTGGGGACTGAGGAGACAAGTTGCTCAAGTTTAGGAATAGGAATGTTGTCCCATTCTTGTCTAATACAGGCTTCTAGTTGCTCAACTGTCTTAGGTCTTCTTTGTCGCATCTTCCTCTTTATGATGCGCCAAATGTTTTCTATGGGTGAAAGATCTGGACTGCAGGCTGGCCATTTCAGTACCCGGATCCTTCTTCTACGCAGCCTTGATGTTGTAATTGATGCAGTATGTGGTCTGGCATTGTCATGTTGGAAAATGCAAGGTCTTCCCTGAAAGAGACGACATCTGGATGGGAGCATATGTTGTTCTAGAACTTGGATATACCTTTCAGCATTGATGGTGCCTTTCCAGATGTGTAAGCTGCCCATGCCACACGCACTCATGCAACCCCATACCATCAGAGATGCAGGCTTCTGAACTGAGCCCTGATAACAACTTGGGTTGTCCTTGTCCTCTTTAGTCCGGATGACATGGCGTCCCAGTTTTCCAAAAAACTTCAAATTTTGGTTCGTCTGACCACAGAACAGTTTTCCACTTTGCCACAGTCCATTTTAAATGAGCCTTGGCCCAGAGAAAATGCCTGCGCTTCTGGATCATGTTTAGATATGGCTTCTTTTTTGACCTATAGAGTTTTAGCCGGCAACGGCGAATGGCACGGTGGATTGTGTTCACCGACAATGTTTTCTGGAAGTATTCCTGAGCCCATGTTGTGATTTCCATTACAGTAGCATTCCTGTATGTGATGCAGTGCCGTCTAAGGGCCCAAAGATCACGGGCATCCAGTATGGTTTTCCGGCCTTGACCCTTACGCACAGAGATTGTTCCAGATTCTCTGAATCTTTGGATGATATTATGCACTGTAGATGATGATAACTTCAAACTCTTTGCAATTGTTCTCTGAGAAAATCCTTTCTGATATTGCTCCACTATTTTTCGCCGCAGCATTGGGGGAATTGGTGATCCTCTTCCCATCTTGACTTCTGAGAGACATTGCCACTCTGAGAGGCTCTTTTTATACCCAATCATGTTGCCAATTGACCTAATAAGTTGCAAATTGGTCCTCCAGCTGTTCCTTATATGTACATTTAACTTTTCCGGCCTCTTATTGCTACCTGTCCCAACTTTTTTGGAATGTGTAGCTCTCATGAAATCCAAAATGAGCCAATATTTGGCATGACATTTCAAAATGTCTCACTTTCAACATTTGATATGTTATCTATATTCTATTGTGAATAAAATATAAGTTTATGAGATTTGTAAATTATTGCATTCCTTTTTTATTCATAATTTGTAGTGTCCCAACTTTTTTGGAATCGGGTTTGTACTTCTGAGACTAACATCGATAAATTATTTCTTATTCGAAGGATTGACATCAAATTTGAGGCAAGAATTGGAAGTCAGACTAGAAACGGACTGTCATCAAAGGCCACCTTACACTGAACGTAAGCATCTTTCAGAAATTCCAGACAGTAGGCCTTTGAAATTTACCCAACATGTGCAGAGTTAATAGATAATAGATTAATAGATTGTTTAGGATTCTTTCAATAATAACAAACATGAGATAATGATTTTTTTTTTTTTCCAAGTAACAACAGTTAGTTGGAGGCCAAATGAGGTGGAGGTACAGCATCCAACTCTACGGCCTGATAATGGACTGGGCTTTCCTGAACGTAAGCTATTTAATCCTATTTCATTATTTGGGTCTGTGGGATCTGTTTTGTTGATGTTTACTAAAAGAGACATGGTGGAATTAACATACTAGTTAAGGCTGGGTAATATAGCTAAGAAACTTATCACAATATAATGTTTCATATCAATTGGTATGTGTAATTATTTGTAATAAATCTGTAATAAGAACTTTTTATATTTTTATGCAGCGGCGCATAACCTGTTCCGAGGAATGCCTTTGCCTAGACATAATTAATATTGATATTTTCACAATATTTACGCTTGCAGAAATATACATTTGTTTACATTTTGCAGAACAGACGGAAGAAGATCCGTCAATGTGCATATGTTTCATTATGTTCAGATGTTTGGTAGCGGTCATGTGAGGAGTTTTCGCTCTTCTCCGTGTCATAGGCTATACATTGTTACGGTCCTTGTGCAGTGCACACACTATAGCCACACGAAGACAAAGGTTTGAAGAGAAGGAGGTATTTAATATAATTCAACGATCAAGAAGTCCAACACACACACAGGGTAACATAAGCAATAACCGACAAACACTAACTGAAAGGACTGGGGCTTATAAAGACAGGACAATCAAAGAACTAAGGAGACACACCTGGAGCAGATTAACACAATTAGACTGGGGAGAAACTGGGTCACAGGGAACACATGGGGAGCAAAAACCACAACAAAACAGTCCAGGGGCGTGACATTACTCCCCCCTCCCGGAAGGTGCGTCCTCGCACTGTGGAACAACAGAGGGGGGGGGGGGAAACGGGTGGGAACAATGGCGGAGGCTCAGGAGGAGGACGGACAACCGGGAGGGGGCCGGCAGACAGAGACCAGGGAGGTGACGAAGGAGGGAGGAGCCAGGGAGGAGACAGGAGGGACTCGGAGCAGGAGAAGCCTGGCAGGACCCAGGCCACAGCCATGATGATGGCCCATGGTGGAGCCGATGGAGGGAGGAGCCATGGAGGAGGAATGGCCGCCGACTCCAGGGGGCCGACCAACGGAGGCGGAGCAGGTGGAGGAGGAGCCCGAGGTGGAGACAGAGAGCTGAAGAGCCGGGGTGACGCCGAGGATCCGGAGGGCCAAGGTGGAGCCAGAGGCTTCGGCGACCGAGGTGTAGGCAGAGATCCGGAAGGCCGCGGCGGAGCCGGAGCGACAGAGGACTGAGGTGAAGCTGGAGGGAAGGAGGAGCCCAACGGAGCCTGAGGGATGAAGGGACGTGGCGTAGCCAGAGGAGTGTAGTCCTGAGGTGGAGGTAGGGGGACGACTGACCAAGGCGGAGCCGGAGGGACGAGGGAGCCCGGTGGAGCTGGTGGACTGACGGGCTCTGGTGGAGACGAGGGAGCTGGAAGCCGGGGTGGAGCCACTGGGTCGCAGGACCGAGGCGGAGTCTGGGCCTCGGAGGCTGAAGGCGGAGTCGAGGGATCCTCCAGACTCAACGCCAATGGATCTGGAGATGGGCAGACCAGCGGCGAGCCCACACCACAGATGGTGGGCTGAGGGTGAGCAGAGGGGCTGACAGGATCCAGTGAAGATTGCGTTGAGAACAGGAACAGATCGATGAGAGGCGGTGGGAGAGGGAGGTTGGGTGGGATATTTTGCCAATCCGGCAGTTCTGATGAAGGTTGAGTGAAGAGTATTTCTGTATCAAAGTCAATTAACAGTCCAGAGTCCAGTGTGAGCTCACCCTCAGAAGTGGTGCCGTGGGCGGGGCTTTCCATAGCCCCCATGATCTCCACAGCTGTATCCACCGTCACTTGTGCTGTCGGCTCTCGCACCTGGTCAGACACTTGGGGCTCATGCTCCGGGACGATCGTCAGCTCCGTCGCTCCTGATGGCGATGGCTCAACGACCGCGGCAGGCTCTGGCTCTCCGTCTGCGGTGGGCTCTGGCAGCTCCGTGGCGTAGGGTGGAGGTTGACTGGGCTCTGGGTCCAGAGTGGGGCTGGTGTCATCATCCGCGATATCCACAGTCATGTGCGACTTGCAGGACACCAGTACCCACTCTATGAAGGCAGCGAGGCTCTCTCGAGGACCATCCCCGGACAACTGCTCACGTGTGATGTTGTTAAGTCCAGCTCGGTAGAACGTGCTGAGGCAGCTGTCCGGGTAGTGCGTGTAATTCGCCAGGAACACAAAATCCTTAGTGTGGTCCTCGAGAGAGCGGTTCCCCTGCTCCAGCAGGAGGACGAGGACTGCAGGATCATCCATAAATAAAAACTGACAAAAACGGGGAAAAAAAACGAGGGGAAACACGCTGCTATACTTTACTTCTTTTGTGGTCGGTTATTCTGTTACGGTCACTGTGCAGTGCACACACTATAGCCACACGAAGACAAAGGTTTGAAGAGAAGGAGGTATTTAATATAATTCAACGATCAAGAAGTCCAACACACACAGGGTAACATAAGCAATAACCGACAAACACTAACTGAAAGGACTGGGGCTTATAAAGACAGGACAATCAAAGAACTAAGGAGACACACCTGGAGCAGATTAACACAATTAGACTGGGGAGAAACTGGGTCACAGGGAACACATGGGGAGCAAAAACCACAACAAAACAGTCCAGGGGCGTGACATACATAGGCTATACAAAATTAATATAGGCTACTTTAAAATATAATTTAATTCAGTGATGCAAATTAGAATTTTCATCAGCTGTTACTCCAGTTTTCAGATATGTTCCTTCAGAAATCATTCTAATATATTGATTTAATATTACCAGTGTTGGAAACCGTTTTGCTGCTTAATATTTTTTGGAACTTGTGACATTTTGTTCATTATTATTTGATGAATAGAAAGCTAAAAAGAACAGCATTGATAACAAATCAACATATTGGAATGATTTCTGAAGGATTATGTGACACTGAAGACTGGTGTAAAGGCTGATGAAAATTCTGATTTGCATCACTGAAATAAATTACATTAAAAACATTTAAAAATCTTTTGAACAGCAGTGTGTGTGTGTGTGTGTGTGCGTGTGTGTGTGTATATACACACACACACGTTACATACATTTTATCTATATAATAAAAATAGGCTATAGATATAGTATATGATTCAAAGTAACTAGTAACTAACTACTTGAGTAGTTTTTTTTTATCCGATACTATTTTACTCTTACTCAAGTAACTATTCAGACTATTACTTTTACTTTTACTTGAGTAAATATTTCTATAAGTACTTTTACTTTTACTTGAGTACAGTTTTTGGGTACTCTACCCACCTCTGGTTGGTGCTGAGTAAAGTGTCCTGGTGCGTGTTCAATGTGTAGATTCTGATGAATTCCTTTTGGAGTGAAAGCTTTGTCATTCCAGCCATGGGTTGATTGGTCCGAAGTGAATCGACAAAGTTGCTGAACTTAAACTGCCAGAAGCTAGGACTCCCCCCTGAAGGGGAGTCGCGAGATTTCCGAGGTGAGATGTGTGTCCCGGGAATCGAAAAGTAAAGAGAGAGAGGTGGACCTGTGCATGATCCCTTTAAGGTCTGAGAAGAGTCACACCTTTCAGGATGGGTTTGTCCAATGAGAAAGGCTGAATTCCCAAGTGGGAGGATGGAAATACTGGGGGGTTTTATGACCCTTTGTCTGAGAGCATGGTATTTTGCCCATGTAATTCGCTTGGATGTGTTGATGCAAAACTACAAAAGATTCTTAGAACACTATTATGTTGCGTAGGTATCAACATGTAATATACACTCTCGCTTAGATCATCCGAAGACGAATTCATAGATACTAAACAGGGTATAGGTAGGTTACATGAAAGAGTGGTTCTATCATAAGCATGCATAAACAGTATACAATACAAATACAAAAAAGACAATATACAAGAACAGTAACAATATACACAATGACCTGAAGAATATGTGTTCATTCACAGAAAGGTTTTTCTATGGATTAATTAGAGAAGAGTCCATTTTTATGTGCATTATGTGTCTTTCCTATGGAAAGTGTAGAGAGAGAGAAAACTCTCTACATACCATTAGGTCTTAAAGTTTATCTGGCCTGGCAAAAGTCTCCTGGTTGCCATGGTAACCAGGGGCCTGGACTTCGTTCACAGACATATAGGCACCGAGTCTGGTGTTGGGTGAGGGGTCTGTGACTGTTAATCTAATGAATAATTGATTTGTTAAATCTAATGAACAAATGAGTGTCTGATTGGTCTAAATGCTACATCTGTTTGCTGCTGCACTCTTAACTGTCTGGATGCATTTTCCATTTCTACTACAGGCTAGGCCACGGGTCAAACAGGAAATGCATGCTGCGTTAATCGCGCGTTAATAAATTTAGTGCCGTTAAAATGAGTTTGCGTTAATGCGTTAACTTTGACAGCACTAGTTGATACTGTTCGTGATGTCAACAGTGATTGTCTTTGGTCCTGTTTAGTAGGCATTCAATGACAGTTTATGTGGCGCTTGGCTTCCAAAGTTGACTTTTATGTCGAATTGGGACTTATTTTGGGAAAGACCACAATTTTAATATGATTTATTAAGACTTATCAATGAATCCTTATGTTTGCTGTGTATTGACAAAATATAATCTGTAGTGAGTTCTTCTGCTCGAGAATATTGAATAATGACTGACTTTATAGTTTGTGTTGTGAGTTACAATAGGTGAGTATGTATTTAAAAAATAAATAAACTTAACCTTATAGTGGTTAAAACATATTTTAAGATTTTTTCAGCAAGCACTGCTAAAATGTCCCTGTCTAATAAGAAGTTTATTACAAATTTTGATTGCATCTATGGATTTAGATTTTTGTTTTTATTTTTAACAGAAACATTGTTAAAGAACGAAGAGCATAGCCATTTTTGTGAACTGTGTTCTCCTTATTGTAATTATTTTAGTAAGCCAAGGCCAAATGGTTATGGTATAAGCACTGTTATGTTTTTTAACCCAGTTTTTGTTCTGAGCAAATTTTCAGATTTTTCTTCCTTTGAAGTACTTCAGTTTAAGATATTAGGTAAAATGGCAATACTTTGTTGTGTGATGTATCGTGATAGATTCCAATAATTTTTATATTAGTTGTAACAATAATTTAGTTCTGAAGTTAGATTTAGTTCTTAAAAAATGATAAGATGATTATTGTTATGGACTGTCATGTAGGCAGGGCTAATGATCATGTAGTTGATGAATTTCGAAATATTACTGAGTCTAACGTGACAGGATCTACTACACATCATCAGGATCATACGTTTTTATTAATTTTTCTACTTTAACTGAAAACTAGGTGTTTGATGCTTCAATAGCTGATCTTCAGAGGAAACCATAGTACAGAAGCAGCACTGTTAAGTGTGACAAATGATTTACTGATGGGAGAGGATGCTGGAGTATGTTCTGTTTGAATATCGTTAGATCGGACTGCAGCCTTTGATACAGTTGATCCTTCAATTTTAATTAATACATTAAATAGATTGCTGGGAGTTTAAGGGAAGACACTGGACTGGTTTGGATCTTATTTGTTAAATTTGTAGATAATTTTCCCTCCCATTCTAAAAATAATTGTGGTGTTCTGCAGGGCTCTATATTAGGACCAACTTTGTTTTTGATTTGTGTATTATCTCTTGGATCTGTAATTCAAAGACAGTAAGTCTTCTGAGTAAGTGCCCATTATACATACATATATATATATATATATATATACAGTGGGTACGGAAAGTATTCAGGCCCCCTTCACTTTTTTCAATTTTGTTATGTTGCAGCCTGATACTACAATTGTTTAAATTCATTTTTTTTTCTCATTAAATCTACACTCTGTACCTCATAATGATGAAGTGAAAACAGAATTTTAGAAATGTCTGTAAATTTATTAAAAAGAAAAAACTGAAATATCACATTTACATAAGTATTCAGACCCTTTGCAACAACACTTGAAATTTCGCTCAGGTGCCTCCCATGTCTCTTGATCATTGCAGAGATGTTTCTACACCTTGATTGGAGTCCGCCTGTGGTAAATTAAATTGATTGGACATGATTTGGAAAGGCACACACCTCTCTGTAAAAGGCCTCACAGCTGATAATGCATATCAGAGCGAAAACCAAGCCACGAGGTCAAAGGAACTGCCTGCAGAGCTCAGACACAGGATTGTATTGAGGCACAGTTCTGAGGAAGGCTACAAAAAAAATTCTGCTCCACTGAAGGTTCCCAAGAGCACAGTGGCTTCCATAATTCTCAAATGGAAGAAGGTTGGCACAACCAGGACTCTTCCAAGAGCTGGTCCCCAGCCAAACTGAGCAATTGATGGAGAAGGGGCTTGTCTAGACTGGTGACCAAGAACCTGGTGGTCACTCTAGTTGAGCTCCATGATCATATAAGCAGATGGGAGAAACCTACAGAAGGACAAACATCACTGCAACACTCCACCGATCTGGGCTTTGTGGCAGTGTGGCCAAACTCAATCCTCTCCTCAGTGAAGACACATGAAAACACACTTGGAATTTGCAATAAAGCACCTAAAGGACCCTCAGACTCTGAGAAACAAGATTACCTGGTCTGATGAACCTCAATTCTAAGCATCATGTTTGAAGGAAACCGGCTCTTCTCATCACCTGCAGAGTACCATCCCAAAAGTAAAGTGTGGTGGTAGCAGCCTCATGCTGTTGGGCTGTTTTTCAGCGGCAGGGACTGAGGAACTCATCAGAGTAGAAGAAATGCTCAATGCACCAAAATATTGAGATAGCCTTAATGAAAACCCAGTCCAGGGCATTCAAAACCTCAGACTGAGCCGAAGGTTCACCTTCTTACATGACAATGACCCTAAGCACACAGCCAAGGCAACACAGGAGTGGCTTAGGGACAACTCTGTGAATGTCCTAGAGTGACCCAGCCAGAGCCCTGACTTGAACCCTATCGAACATCTCTGGAGAGACCTGAAAAAGGCTGTCAACAGACGGTCCCCATCCAACCTGACCGAGCTTGAGAGGATTTGCAAAGAAGAATGGCAGAAATTCCCCCAATCCAGTTGTGCAAAGCTTGTTGTGTCATACCCAAAAAGACTCGAGGCTGTAATTGCTGCCAAAGGTGTTTCAACTAAGTACTGAGTAAAGGGTCTGAATACTTATGTAAATGTGATATTTCAGTTTTTTCTTTTTAATAAATTTACAAACATTTCTAAAATTCTGTTTTCACTTTATCATTATAAAGGACAGAGTGTAGAGTAATGAGAAAAAAAATGAATTTAAACAATTGTAGTATCAGACTGCAACATAACAAAATTGAAAAAAGTGAAGGGGGTCTGAATACTTTCCGTACCCACTGTATATGTCATTAATATCGGCACATGGAAAAGTTCTTGAATTATGTTAAAAATCACTTTCTACATGGTCAGTAGGACTGTGCAAATAATCGAATGCGATGATCATGCGCATCTCGTCAGTAAAGCCGGTTCCGTGATTAGCAGTAAATCTCCATCACATGCTTTCAGATGGAGCAGCATTTAATACACAGAGCCGTAGTTCACTGACAAGCTACGCAATATCACATTCATTATCGCAGGCGATACATTACCGATAATGAACGCGATATTGCATAGCTTGTGGCATTTAATACACAGAGCCGTAGTTCACTGACATGCTACGCAATATCACGTTCATTATCATGTTCATTATCGCAGGCGATACATCGCCAATAATGAAAGTGATATTGCATAGCTTGTCAGTGAACTACGGCTCTGTGTATTAAATGGTGCTCCATCTGAAAGCACGTGATGGAGATAAGCTATGCAATATCGCGTTCATTATCGCAGGGGATACATTGCCGATAATGAACACAATATTGCATAGGTTGTCAGTGAACTACGGCTCTGTGTATTAAATGCTGCTCCATCTGAATGCACGTGATGGAGATTTACTACTAATCACGGAATTGACTTTACTGACAAGATGCGCGTGATCAATGCATTCGATTATTTGCACATCCCTAATGGTCAGTATAATTACTCAATATGTAAAAAACAATTATATAGTTTGAAATGTAGCATTTGTGATGGTGGTGCTCATGCAGGAGCAGCTTGTTTAGTGAGAAACACTTTTATGGTGAACAATATTTCTTTACAATCCAAACAATAACTGAAAACTGTATTTTTAAATGGTTTGTAAAATGCATTATTTGGTTACAGTTCAAAATCTCAGTGATAAAGGTCTAATATCATCACATGATCTGGGTTAATGAGGAATTTTATTGATTTTTTTTTTTTTTGTCTTAGTCACCAGAAAATACAGTGTACTTTCAAAATAACGTTCAGATTACAGTAATCATGTTACAGACAATTCAATGAATACAATGCCCAAAGTAAATAAAAGCTTCCTTTAAATCTCTCTCCAATCTGTTAGTTGTTATTAGATCCAACCCCAGACGCCGGATCCTGACAGAAGGGTCTGATACCCAAACCCTGTTAACAGCTAGTCTTATCTGGTACCCAAAACTACCATTAATCCAAGAGATCCCTGAAATAGCAGAAAGCAGGAGTAGAAAGAGTAGGGTTTACTGAATAATCTTAATTGTGTGTTTCAGTGCTCAGTCGGACGATGGCTTTGTCTACTTATTGCATTTTGGATGCGTTCATCGTGATTATACTGGCAGCCCTTATAAAAATGTATTAAACTGACAGTATATCTTTATTTTGGGCTTTCAGAAACAAAGCTTCCCTCTTTACAACTGTAATTGCGTGTGTATGTGTTCATGTGTATGTGTTCAAATCAGATTAAATCTCCTATGACAACTTGCAGTGTTATCATCAAAGCTGAGAAAAGAACACAATGCTGCAGACAACAGGTAGCTAAATGCCATTCTTATCGTTTTTTTCCAATGTTCGGGCAGTAAATATTTTTAACCACATCTTTTTAAAAATGCCGGATAGCTGGTGTTTCATATGCGTTCGGCCAATCAGCGTACGCTTACGTCACTGGAAGTTCCTATGGAACTGTTTTAGACTCTACTCTGAAGTAGGAGCTAATTTGTTCCCCCAAATGGAGTTCCTCCAACTAAATACGTTCCTAGTTCCTGCGGTGCGAACACGCCAAAATAATAATTAAATGATTAAATGATTGAAATGTATAATAAATGATTATATTATTAAAAGGAATAGCTAAAAGAAAAAATCTTAGCCTATATGATTAACTGAGTATAAATGAATACATTTCTGGTTCCTCTCTTGAAGCTACACACAGAGGTTGCTATTAAGAATATGTAGATACTGCATCAGCATCTCAGGTTTCATCTACTGGAGTGAGAGATTTTACAGTTCATGAAGAGCTGACATTGGTGTTTTCCTTACTGCTGGATACATTAGTCCCCTAATATAGTTCAGTTGAAGGAGTGAATGAAAATAAATGAGTGAATTCAGACACTGAGGCTTTCTGTGGCTCTAATTAAGTCTTTATGCTTCATATAGAAAGCATGTTTTCTCTTTCTGTTTTGCTGTGCTTTTTTCAAACACTGAACTTCAAACTCATCAACACCACTTTGTTTTGTTCTTGAAGTGTACTTCTGCCTATTTTGGTGATCTGCCCTAGACCAGAGAGAATTTTTTTAACATCTGAAACAAATGGGAGACAGGCCAGAGAGATGGGTAAACCATCACCTAAAGGCTGGAATACACTACACAACTTTTAAAATCTGAACAGATTTTTAAAACACTGGGCGTCATACACTTACCGACGTTGTAAATGGTAAAATAAAAAATAAAAAAAACTGGGCATCATACACCACATGATTGAGGGTCACGCACTTCCAGACATTTAAGTTGTTCCAATCACAATTAACTCATGCAGAAACGTGTGCCTTGTTGCCAGGAGACACATGAGAAATGAAAACAACGTGTTGTAAAATCGGCTGAATATATCAAACATGTTTGAAATCCTCCGACTGGATGGAATCAAAGTCTGAAGGTAAACAATCAGGGTCTGTGACCACCATACACTATGCGATTTTCAATGGAATCTGTCAACTCCTGTCTGCAGACTGACTCTGACTTTCGGCAGCTAGAGTCAACTTATCCAGACAGTAAGTCGGCGGAAAATTGGGACAAAATTGGTGTAGCGTGTTCCATGGTTAAGTTGAATGATGCAATGCCTAACCCAACTAAATCTGGACAATTTTTCACCCCTTAAAAATTATACTGAAACGGTTAGCTAGCTGGTACAACCTAACATCTGGAACTGCAAGACCTCCTTTATTTCCACGAGGTTGCATCTTAGTCAGTTTCAGTCTTGGTTTCTTCTGGTTCCAAATAAAAGAGCTGAACCAGCCTTTATTATGTTTAATTATAGTGCAATTCAGGAGAATTGGGATCATTTGAAATAAGTACAAAAATCATTGGTTCAATAACCATAGCAAAAAAGCAACGATTACCCTGTCTAGTGCCCCATCCTAAATTGAAACTCTCAGAATGCCATTTGTAACAACTGCTGCTACTGGATTATTGAACATTGTCTTGACTAATTGTATAAAAGTGTCTCCCATCTCGAAAAAATAAAATGTATAAAACAAAAACTCCCCTTCAGCCCAATGAATGCTTTTTCAGCATTTAAAGAAATAACCATACTATTAAGATTTTGATGTTGCGATAACTTAATAATATTAAGCAATCTTCGCATATCACTAGAGCAGTATCTGTGAATGAACCTTGGCTTAATACTTGGCAGTATCTTATCTCTCAGACTCTAATCTCAAAGCATATATTAAAAGTTAGACAACTTTTAGAAATTTCAAATCAGTATTCAGAAAGCTAATAGGCCTGTATGAAGAGCATTCATCCTATGGTTTCCCTTTTTTAAGTATAAGACTAATATTAGCCTCTCTAAGGGATATACAGGTGCATCTCAATAAATTAGAATGTCGTGGAAAAGTTAATTTATTTCAGTAATTCAACTCAAATTGTGAAACTCGTGTATTAAATAAATTCAATGCACACAGACTGAAGTAGTTTAAGTCTTTGGTTCTTTTAATTGTGATGATTTTGGCTCACATTTAACAAAAACCCACCAATTCACTATCTCAACAAATTAGAATACTTTATAAGACCAATGAAAAAAAAAACATTTTTAGTGAATTGTTGGGCCTTCTGGAAAGTATGTTCATTTACTGTATATGTACTCAATACTTGGTAGAGGCTCCTTTTGCTTTAATTACTGCCTCAATTTGGCGTGGCATGGAGGTGATCAGTTTGTGGCACTGCTGAGGTGGTATGGAAGCCCAGGTTTCTTTGACAGTGGCCTTCAGCTCATCTGCATTTTTTGGTTTCTTGTTTCTCATTTTCCTCTTGACAATACCCCATAGATTCTCTATGAGGTTCAGGTCTGGTGAGTTTGCTGGCCAGTCAAGCACACCAACACCATGGTCATTTCACCAACTTTTGGTGCTTTTGGCAGTGTGGGCAGGTGCCAAATCCTGCTGGAAAATGAAATCAGCATCTTTAAAAAGCTGGTCACCAGAAGGAAGCATGAAGTGCTCCAAAATTTCTTGGTAAACAGGTGCAGTGACTTTGGTTTTCAAAAAACACAATGGACCAACACCAGCAGATGACATTGCACCCCAAATCATCACAGACTGTGGAAACTTAACACTGGACTTCAAGCAACTTGGGCTATGAGCTTCTCCACCCTTCCTCCAGACTCTAGGACCTTGGTTTCCAAATGAAATACAAAACTTGCTCTCATCTGAAAAGAGAACTTTGGACCACTGGGCAACAGTCCAGTTCTTCTTCTCCTTAGCTCAGGTAAGACGCCTCTGACGTTGTCTGTGGTTCAGGAGTGGCTTAACAAGAGGAATACGACAACTGTAACCAAATTCCTTGACACGTCTGTGTGTGGTGGCTCTTGATGCCTTGACCCCAGCCTCAGTCCATTCCTTGTGAAGTTCACCCAAATTCTTGAATCGATTTTGCTTGACAATCCTCATAAGGCTGCGGTTCTCTCGGTTGGTTGTGCATCTTTTTCTTCCACACTTTTTCCTTCCACTCAACTTTCTGTTAACATGCTTGGATACAGCACTCTGTGAACAGCCAGCTTCTTTGGCAATGAATGTTTGTGGCTTACCCTCCTTGAGAAGGGTGTCAGTGATTGTCTTCTGGACAACTGTCAGATCAGCAGTCTTCCCCATGATTGTGTACCCTAGTGAACCAAACTGAGAGACCATTTTGAAGACTCAGGAAACCTTTGCAGGTGTTTTGAGTTGATTAGCAGATTGGCATATCACCATATTCTAATTTGTTGAGATAGTGAATTGGTGGGTTTTTGTTAAATGTGAGCCAAAATCATCACAATTAAAAGAACCAAAGACTTAAACTACTTTAGTCTGTGTGCATTGAATTTATTTAATACACGAGTTTCACAATTTGAATTGAATTACTGAAATAAATGAACTTTTCCATGACATTCTAATTTATTGAGATGCACCTGTAGGTATAAAATTAAATTCAAAAGAAAAAAACATCTGGAGCAGCATTTCCAGTAACCAAAGGCCCTTTTCTCTGCAGATCACATTTTTGATAAATAAATTTTTGAAAAAACAAAAGTTTTAATCAACTCAGCCCCATTCACTTTTTTTTTTTTTTTTTTTTTGCTGGTGTGTAAGTCAGTGTAGAACTTTTTTGAATATAAAATTGATACTTGTGCTATTTAATCTTTTTTTTGGCCTGAAGAGTCTTTGATATATATTTAGTGAGTCAGCCCTCTTTTTCACCAGGGAGACCAAATAAAAGCTCATTCTGATTCTGATTCTGAAATATTTGCCTGGCTTATTGCCAAACTCACAATTTTTGTTTGACAAACCAAATATTCTGACGTGCTTTCTGAGTAAGAAAGGAGTTAAGCGCAGCTCTTGCAGCTACAGTTTTATTTAGTTTGGTATTAGATGGGTTTCCATTTCATACATACTCTCCCTCAGCCTCAGTCAACTCCAACTCCAATACTCGCTGCTTTTCTAGACTTTTCTAGATCTTGTTTCTTCTTACTTTCATATGCAATAATAAGGCCCCGAGAAAAGACTTTTCCTGCAACGTTGAAGGAGAAACCTCTATGGTATTTTTGATTTTGTAGAAAAATGTTAATTCTGAATGGAAATATGAATTGAAAAAATGAAATCTCCATCTACCAAATTGAGACACTTTTTCACCATGTAGGAGTTCCATAAAGAATGGTGCATGATCAGAGATCATGTTCGAAAATCACGTTATTTTTCACATAATTTACATTATTACAATACCTTTCTCCCCAGCCTGGCACAGCCTGGTTTGATGAAGGCCCGCCTTCCGAAAAACGAAATGTGTTGTGATTGGTTAGCTGTCCCAGGATCGAGCAGAACCTTTACACGCACGGATATTGCAAGACATATTAAAGTGGTAACGTTATTGTTGCTGTTTTTTGGCTAAATCACATTTTAGATAGGATGTCAACAACAGCTTAAAAATAACTGCATTTACTATGTACAGATCAGTGCAACGGTAATATGTATTATGTTTATTGTTCTTTAATTCTAACATTATAACATGAATTGCAGTGAAACTGTTATAAAGTTGATTTTATTTATACCATAGTCCCACAGAGTTACACTATTTGTGGCGGCATATATATGCAAATTCATTCTCTGCCAGTAGGAGGCGCTGTTGGATCAGGAGAGATCAAGGTTTCACCGGTAACGCTGTACACAAAGCAGAGCTCTGCTCACAAACGCTGCTTTATCAGACATTACATGCAAGATAAAATGAAAATGACATCCAAAATTTTCTGAAGACAGTTGGTTTCCTTCAGAAATACAGTGATATAAAACACCCGCACCGGGTTTCGATTTTGAAACGTGCAGTGCTCAACCAAGCATTCTCCCCACCTGCCAACCATTCGAATTTCTGGAGGCGGGATTTGACCACTTTGTGATATCACAAATACAGGAAAACATCTTTGTAGTCCAAACGAGCCGTTCGTTGTAGTTCTTGAAAAGGGATTTTTTAAAAACGAAATATCTCTCTTTGGAGTGGACTTTGAGATTTGTAACTTTGTAGATCTTTTTATGCCCAAACATACACACTACACACTGACTAAAATTCAAAAAGTGAAAAAGCATAATAGGACCCGTTTAAGTATTAGCCAGATGTCACTGTATCCCAAATCAGCTCAAATGTCCACTATCAACCTAGCTTGCTTAGATGGAAAAGTACCACATGCAGGAAGTTTATCTAAAAGTGGGTCCATTAAGCAGTTTCAGTATCCATTTTAAAACTATCGGTTGATTTAATCAGTTATCGGCCAGTGTGGTGCAACCTAGTTATCAGTATCGGTCAAATCCACTAAGTTGACCTTTACTCATCCATAATGTTAAAAATGTTTCACATGACATGACATGACCATTTATCTTTCACTTCCTTTCTTAAACTTTTCACTTCATTTAGTTGTTCAAGTCTCTCCTTGAGCTCCTGAACATGCTGCTCTTTTCTATTTCTTAAATTAATCAATGCTTCTTGTTTTCCGGCTTCATCTTGATGTTTCTTCATCTTTTCTATTTCCTCTTCATGTTTCTGTTTCATTTCATCACACTCTTTTTCTTCTCTGTCTATTCTTTCTCTCTCTTCTCTTTCTCTTCTCTTGATCTCCTCCTCTTGATCTCGTTTCAGATCTTCCATCATTTTCTCCCATCTCCTTCTCTTTTCCTTTCTTCTCTCTTCATCCTCTCGTTTTCTTCTCTCCCACTCCTCTTTTCTCTCTCTCTCCAGCTGCTTATAATGTCTCTCCATTTCATTTATCTTCTCTTTATCTTCTCTTTCTTTCTGTTCTCTCTCTCTTTTCAGTTTATCTCTCTCCTCCTCTATCATCTGTTCTTCTACTTCTCTGTTGGTTTCAAATTTCTTCCTTATTTTCTCCAGTTCTTCTTGTTTTTCTTTCAGCTGTTTCTCATGTTTCTCTTTTCTCTCTCTTTCCTCTTCCTCTCGTTCTCTCATCTGTCGTTTCTTCTCTTCCTCCCATTCTCTCTGCTGTCGTTCAATTTCCTCTTGAATCTCTTTGTCATTTTCAGCCTCTTTTATTTTCCTCTTCCATTCTTCTCTCTCTTTCTCTTCTTGTTTCTTCCTCATTTGTTCCTCGGAATCTCTCTTTTTTATTTCCTCTTCATGGTTTTTTCTTAACTCTACCATGATGTGTTCATGATCATTTTTCATCTTTTCTTGATCTTGTTTATATTCTTGTTCTCTCTTTCCATCTTCTTCTTCTCTTTCTTTTTGCTGTTTTTCATACTGTATTATCTGACTTTCAATCTCTCTCTTCATCTCATCTATTATTTGATCATATTCAGCTCTTTGCTGTTTTTCCTCTTCTGATCTTTTCTGATCCTTCGTCTCTCGTTTCTTCTGCTCTGATTTTTCTTTCTCCTCAAACTCTCTCCTGAGTGTTTCCTCTTTTTCTCTGAACTTTTTCTTCAGTCTCTCTCTTTCCTCATCTTTCCTTTGTTTCTTCTCTTCCAGTCTCTTTCTCATGCTTTCGATTTTAATGTCATATTTGGCTTTTAATTCTTCGACTTGAAACTGATTTTTTATTTCATTCTCTTTTAGCATTCCCATTCTCTGTTCAATGGAGATTGCTAGATCTTCAAACATCTCATTAGTGAAATATCGGCCCTGATTAGATCTAATCTCTTCTATCATATTTACCAGCTGAGTAACTTGTGTCTGATCTTGTATTTCTTTGTTGTTAAAAACCAGGAATCTGTTTCCACAGTCACTGATCAGTGTCTTGAGTTCAGCATTTTTACTTTTCTCTACATATTGCTCTATTGTTTGTTTTTTCAGATCATCTCCTCTAGTGAAGAGAACAATGCAGAAATCTGCTGCTTTTGAGCCAAAGATCATCTTGATCATGTCTAAAGTGTCTTTCTCCTCTTGAGTGTTTTTTCCCACACTCAGCACAATGATGAACGCATGTGGTCCAGGTGCTGACAGTGAAATACACTTTATTATTTCTTCCTGCACTTGTTCATTTGTCATTGAGGGGTCAAAAAGTCCTGGAGTATCAATAACAGCTATTGATCGTTCATGAACTTCATCAACTACCTTTTGACATGAAGTGGTCACCAACTGTGAACTGGCCTCACTGTAAAACTCATGTTTCCCAAGGATAGTATTTCCTGTTGCAGATTTTCCACTTCCTGTCCTCCCAAACAGCAAGATTCTCAAACATCCTGGATCTGATGGTGAATCTTCATCATCTGAAAATGGCAATAGAGTTTAGATATTAAGAACTGATTGAGTGTTAAATGAGTGTTAACCATTTGCAGCAGTAAATCAGTGGTTTTCAATGTTTTATTTTTTTTTTTTTTGGGGTGGGGGTGTCTCATTATACAGGTCTCTTACCACCCCCCATTGAATAAAACTGTATTTTCTTAATATTTCCTGTGTTTATAGTAATATTAATAATAATTATTATTAATAAATATATAAAAAATAATTAAAATTATAGAGCAAAGCGTTTCGACGCAGCGTCTCGTTCCCTCTGGGAACCATGGTTACATACATAACCAGGGACATTCCCCTTCAGGAACTCGAGCTGCGTCAAAACGCTTTGGGAATGAGTATGCCCATGCCGCCAGACTTACAAGTCCCTGCCCAGTGTGGGATAGCACAGCTAGGAGGAGAGAACGACAGGACCGGATGTCCAGATTGTAGAACCATACAAAGGTGAGGGGTGTGGACCATCCCGCAGCGTCACAAATGTCAGAGAGGGAGACCCCTGACAAGAAGGCCTTGGAGGCCACCATACTCCAAGTGGAGTGAGACTTGACTCCCAATGGTGAGGGGAGACCAGAGGACTCATAAGACAGGGCAATGGCATCCTCTATCCACCGGCTTAAAGAAGCCTTGGAAGCCAGACAACCCCTCTAGCACACAAAGAGCTGGTCCAACTTCCGCCACAGGGCAGCTCTGTGGACGTATGCATCCAGTGCTCACACTGGACACATACGATTAAGCTTTTCCTGGCCCAGCTCCCAAAAGGGAGGAGGGCAGAAGGCCTGAAGCACGACGGGCCGTGGGGCCAAGGAGGGGACTTTAAGGACGTACCCCGGTCTGGGGTACAGAAAAGCTTTGGCCATGCCGGGCGCAAAGTCTAGGCAAGAAGGGGCTCTGAGAGGGCCTGCAAGTCACCCACTCTCTTCAGCGAAGAGATGGCCAGGAGGAAGGCTGTCTTAAGCGACAATAATCTCTACGCAACATCATCGAGGGGCTCGAAGGGAGGATTGCAAAGAGCCTCCAAGACCACAGCCAGGTCCCACGTGGGGACGTGAGGTCGCACTGGAGGCCTCAGCCTCAGTGCACCACGGAGGAAACGTGTAGCGAGGGGGTGATTTCCCAGAGACTGACCACCCAGAGGGGCGTGAAATGTAGCTAAGGCTGCCATGTACACCTTCAGGGTGGAGAGGGTCAACCCCGCAGCAACACGCTCCTGCAGGAACTCCAGCACTGAACCAAGTGGGCAGTGGACTGGGTCGAGCTGGTCGTTGCCGCACCAGGAGGTGAAAAGTTTCCACCTCAAGGCGTACAGTTTCCTCATTGAGGGAACTCTGGACTGGAGAATGGTCTCAACAACCTCAGTTGAGAGACCAGAAGCTATGAGCTGTGCCTCCTCAGGGGCCACACCCACAGCTTCCATAACGAGAGGAGAGAGGAGATCCCTCCTGACGGGAATCTCCCATGGAGAGCCGTCGAGGAGAGAAATCAGGTCTGAGAATTATACTCGGCCCGCCCAGAACGGGGCTACTAGCAGTCGAAGGACCCCGTCCTGGCGCACTCGCGCCAGAACTCCCGGGAGACAGGAAGCTTACCAATATCGGGTTCTTCCGTTCGGCCTTGCACTCTCACCCCGCACTTTCACTAAGTGTGTGGATGCTGCGCTGGCTCCTCTGCGACTTCAGGGCATCCGAATACTGAATTATATCGACGATTGGTTGATATTAGCTCCCTCGGAGCAGGTGGCAGTTCGACATCGAGATGTCGCACACATGAAAGAACTGGGGTTGCGACTGAATGCTAAGAAAATTGTGCCGTATCCATTACAGAGGACCACTTATCTAGGCGTGGTGTGGGATTCGACCACGATGCAGGCACGTCTGTCTCCTGCTCGGATCGAGTCGATCCTCACGGCAGTCAAGAGAGTGAGAGAAGGCCAGTCACTCACTGTGAAGCAGTTTCAGAAACTACTGGGTCTGATGGCAGCTGGGGCCAATATAATACCTTTTGGCGTGCTGTACATGAGACCCCTACAGTGGTGGCCCTGGACCAAGGGGTTTTCCCGGAGAGGAAACCCACTTCGCATGATCAAGGTCACGCGGCGATGCCTTCGTGCCTTAGACATGTGGAGGAAACCTTGGTTCCTGTCTCCATTCCCTCCACCAGATCCATTTGCTATCCCCACGACTTCAGCTGCTGCTCTGCCTCAGCAGAAGCGGGATCAGAGCCGCGAGGCATGCTAACGAGAGCTCACTCCTAAAAGAGAGCCCTCCGGGAGCGAAGCGTGCGCAGCGAAAGCCAGCTCCCTCGAGAGCTGCTTCCTCGTGCTTCGCTCCCAAACAAACAACGCACAGGCTGTCTGTCAGACTTCTTCTCACACTTCATATCATTCTCAAATAAAAGGTGTGCACTGGCACAAAAACATACACACACACACACACACACAAACAGAGCACGATTAAAAGGGAAAAAAAAACAAAAAAAAAACATACAGGGCAAGTGGGCCGTGTGGGTGGGCCAGATCCCTGACCTGGGCTGCACTACACGTCTCACTTTTTTTTTTTTCTTTTTTTTTTAATGCATCTCAAACTAGCTGAGACATATACACATCCACACATTAAAAACATAATTAATTAGAAAATAAATTAATAAATAAATAGACATATAAGTGTGGCATGTAGGTAGTGGCCGGGGATGGCTGATGTTTGGGGAGACGGGGGGGGCTTTGGGCCCTGTTGCCTAGCAGGATCCTTCCCTGGCACCCCCGTTGGGTTGTGACATGGGCTGGGGAATTAAGTTCTGATATGTCGTAGCCACGGTGGGATCAGAGGCACACTCCCCCCCCCCAATTATTAAACATTTATTAATTTATAATCCAATACTAATATTATTAATATTATTTATACTTGCCCTCTTCATTGTACTCCACCCCTCCCCAGTTTTGATGAAATCATTATTTTTATTATTATTATTATCATTATGATTAATATTATTATAGTTATTATTGTTGCTAATAACATTTGTTGTCTCTATTATTATTAGTCTTTGTTTATTTCTATTTATATATTTACTTATGTTTTTTTTTTTTTACTCATATCGGTTATGAATCTATTATGATGCTATTTCAGTTGTATGCTTCCTTCCCCAACCCTAGATACAATGACACACACACAAACACATACGCGCACACACACACACACACACACACACACATACATGCTCACAGACATATGAATGCAAATACAGGGGTTAATCAGAACAGAATTGTAATGTTGACCATCAGTATGTTTGTTTGTCCAAGTGGTTCTTTGTCTTATGTGTTATATGTTTGGTCCATGGGGTTATGTATTTGGTACATGTAAACAGTGTCACATTCTTTATTTGCATAATAAAAAAAAACAACAACAACAAAAAAAAAAACAAACAGAGCACGACTGAAAGACAGAATCTGCTGGCTGTATCCACCGCACGTGCTTTTAAGCTCCCTGGTCTCTAAGTCACACCGCCCGTGACATCTCGCTTTTCCATTGGACTGATTACACACGTGTTTCAGAGCATGGTTGCGATGAAGGCGTTCCCAAAGCATGTCGACACAGCTCAAGTTCCTGAAGGGGAACTAATATACCTTTAACATAACATGAAGCATGAAGATGTTTTTTATTATACCAGGTGCTGGTCATATAATTAGAATATCATCAAAAAGTTGATTTATTTCACTAATTCCATTCAAAAAGTGAAACTTGTATATTATATTCATTCATTACACACAGACAGATATATTCAAATGTTTATTTCTTTTAATTTTGATGATTATAACTGACAACTAAGGAAAATCCCAAATTCAGTATCTCAGAAAATTAGAATATTGTGAAAAGGTTCAATATTGAAGACCCCTGGTGCCACACTCTAATCAGCTAATTAACTCAAAACACCTGCAAAGGCCTTTAAATGGTCTCTGTCTAGTTCTGTAGGCTACACAATCATGGGGAAGACTGCTGACTTGACAGTTGTCCAAAAGACGACCATTGACACGTTGCACAAGGAGGGCAAGACACAAAAGGTCATTGCAAAAGAGGCTGGCTGTTCACAGAGCTCTGTGTCCAAGCACATTAATAGAGAGGCAAAGGGAAGGAAAAGATGTGGTAGAAAAAAGTGTACAAGCAATAGGGATAACCGCACCCTGGAGAGGATTGTGAAACAAAACCCATTCAAAAATGTGGGGGAGATTCACAAAGAGTGGACTGCAGCTGGAGTCAGTGCTTCAAAAACCACTACGCACAGACGTATGCAAGACATGGGTTTCAGCTGTCGCATTCCTTGTGTCAAGCCACTCTTGAACAACAGACAGCGTCAGAAGGGTCTCGCCTGCTGCTGAGTGGTCCAAAGTTATGTTCTCTGATGAAAGTAAATTTTGCATTTCCTTTGGAAATCAGGGTCCCAGAGTCTGGAGGAAGAGAGGAGAGGCACACAATCCACGTTGCTTGAGGTCCAGTGTAAAGTTTCCACAGTCAGTGATGGTTTGGGGTGCCATGTCATCTGCTGGTGTCTGTCCACTGTGTTTTCTGAGGTCCAAGGTCAACGCAGCCGTATACCAGGAAGTTTTAGAGCACTTCATGCTTCCTGCTGCTGACCAACTTTATGGAGATGCAGATTTCATTTTCCAACAGGACTTGGCACCTGCACACAGTGCCAAAGCAACCAGTATCTGGTTTAAGGACCATGGTATCCCTGTTCTTAATTGGCCAGCAAACTTGCCTGACCTTAACCCCATAGAAAATCTATGGGGTATTGTGAAGAGGAAGATGCGATATGCCAGACCCAACAATGCAGAAGAGCTGAAGGCCACTATCAGAGCAACCTGGGCTCTCATAACACCTGAGCAGTGCCACAGACTGATCGACTCCATGCCACGCCGCATTGCTGCAGTAATTCAGGCAAAAGGAGCCCCAACTAAGTATTGAGTGCTGTACATGCTCATACTTTTCATGTTCATACTTTTCAGTTGGCCAAGATTTCTAAAAATCCTTTCTTTGTATTGGTCTTAAGTAATATTCTAATTTTCTGAGATACTGAATTTGGGATTTTCCTTAGTTGTCAGTTATAATCATCAAAATTAAAAGAAATAAAGATTTGAAATATATCAGTCTGTGTGTAATGAATGAATATAATATACAAGTTTCACTTTTTGAATGGAATTAGTGAAATAAATCAACTTTTTGATGATATTCTAATTATATGACCAGCACCTGTATACCATAAGGTGTGCATGTACAGTGTGTCTGTTTTACATATATATATATATCCCCACTGCCGGTCAAAAGTTTTTGAACAGTTTACTGTTCAAAATCTTTTGACTGGTAGTGTACATATACATACATACATACATGTGCATCTCAAATTAGAATGTCGTGGAAAAGTTCATTTATTTCAGTGAGTAATTCAACTCAAATTGTGAAACTCGTGTATTAAATACATTCAATGCACACAGACTGAAGTAGTTTAAGTCTTTGGTTCTTTTAATTGTGATGATTTTGGCTCACATTTAACAAAAACCCACCAATTCACTATCTCAACATATTAGAATACTTCATAAGACCAATAAAAAAACATTTTTAGTGAATTGTTGGCCTTCTGGAAAGTATGTTCTTTTACTGTATATGTACTCAATACTTGGTAGGGGCTCCTTTTGCTTTAATTACTGCCTCAATTCGGCGTGGCATGGAGGTGATCAGTTTGTGGCACTGCTGAGGTGGTATGGAAGCCCAGGTTTCTTTGACAGTGGCCTTCAGCTCATCTGCGGTTCTCTCTGTTGTTTGTGTATCTTTTTCTTCCACATTTTTTCCTTCCACTCAACTTTCTGTTAACATGCTTGGATACAGCACTCTGTGAACAGCCCGCTTCTTTGGCAATGAATGTTTGTGGTTTACCCTCCTTGTGAAGGGTGTCAATGATTGTCTTCTGGACAACTGTGAGATCAGCAGTCTTCCCCATGATTGTGTAGCCTAGTGAACCAAACTGAGAGGCTATTTTGAAGGCTCAGGAAACCTTTGCAGGTGTTTTGAGTTGATTAGCTGATTGGCATGTCACCATATTCTGATTTGTTGAGATAGTGAATAGGTGGGTTTTTGTTAAATGTGAGCCAAAATCATCCCAGTTAAAAGAACCAAAGACTTAAACTACTTCAGTCTGTGTGCATTGAATTTATTTAATACACGAGTTTCACAATTTGAGTTGAATTACTGAAATAAATGAACTTTTCCACGACATTCTAATTTATTGAGATGCACCTGTACATACATATATTCAGTGGAGATCAAAATTAGAGAACAACCTATAATTTCCTAAATTAAGCTCATTGCTTTGTCCTATTTGAAGTTAATCTAACAGGGGTAGAAGGGCAGTTTTTGAAGCATATTAATAAATTAATTGTATTCTGATGCACAGTATAAAAAAACTGAAATGAGATATTTAAAAAAAGAACTCTGATCAAAATTAGAGAACACATAAAGCTACCTCCAAGTTATTTGTGTTAATCTGGCCCCTGGTGCTAATTCCCTTAAAGGGGTCATCGGATGCAAAATGAACTTTTACATGTTGTTTGAACTGAAATTTGTCTTGGCAGTGTGTGTACACCCCCACCCTATAATGATAAAAATACACCCAGCGGTTTTTTTTTTTTTAAATCCTGATAAATCATAACCATCTTCTCAGATCAAGCAGTTCACAGATTCTTGGCTGAGTGACGTAGGCCCCTCCCATGTCTGTAGACGAACACTGGCGTTTAAGCATAGACCCATCCTGACTGAGCTGTGAACAGTCTGCCATTGTTTCGATGCAGGAGCAGGTGTAGACAAGAATGTCTCCTAAGATGAGAGCTATTTTTGACAGGGTAAAAAGGGTGTTGTTTTGAACTACCATTGAGAAATTTTGACCAAAGTATGTTATAGACTTTTCATTAAGATCCTAAAGAATCAAATCAACTTGTGGAAAATCGGCATCCGATGACCCCTTTAATTATCTGACAAACCCTATTTAACTGGCAGCAATTTTCACTGAGATAGCAAGATGGCTGGACACTCTAAGGTGAGTGAAACCCTGCAACAGAAGGTTGTCCAGATGAAGGCCAATGCAATGACCCTTTCAGTCATCAGTTTGTGTGCAATGAATCTAGAATATAGGAAAGTTATCTTTTTTTTTAATTAAATTACAAAAAAAAAAAGAACATTTCCATGATATTCTAATTTTTTGAGATGCACCTGTATGCTACGCAGCTGAGGAATAGAAGTATTAAAGATTCTAAGCTCAGAGGCAGTGCTTAATTTGTAAATGTCGAGGTTTCAAAACAAAGCAGGGTGACGGATCCGGCATGTTATTACAGGAGAGAGAGGTAATGGAGCATTTGCGCAATAACATTGGTGGACCAGCTTAAGTAATTAACACCGTGCATCAGTTGCTTTTATTAGGGTTCATACATGGAATACCTGGAAAAGCCATGAAAGTTTAAAACAGGAATTTCCTAGTCGGGATAATCTTTCAAGATTATAATGAGGGAAATTCCTGCAAACATTTATTCAATACAGCATGTAGGTTATGAGTAAATAAATCCACACAAACTAGCAGATTAAATCAGTCATTTGGAAACAGCGTGAGTGATTCAGCTGTACTGCGTCTTCTCCCTTTCACTCTCTCAAAGCTGCAACACATCAGTGCAACTCGGCTGCAATACAACGAGCTGCTGCATACTGATCCAAGACTTTCACTCACATTTTGGGACAGTTGACAGAACTGTCACTTGACTAATCTGGTCATTGTTGATTTGTCACTAAAATGTATAATTTGCAGGTCTTTTTAAACCAATCGGTACTCACGCGCTCCAGAGACGGTTTAAAAGCTGAGCTTAAGTGGCCAAATACACATAAAATTATGTAAAAATGGCTGCCCTAGCGAGTATCCTCGTAAGCTCAGTCGGTTTTGTCTTAAGTAAATGTAAACAGTTGAGAAAGAAAATGCATGTGTACCATGTTGAATGGGTGCGGGCAGGGAAATAAGGGAGAAACAGTTCCCTGTCTGTCGGTTACTATGAGTTATGTAGTGACAACATTAGGGGATTCACTTGGGAGCCCCAATCATCTCTGACTTTAAGAGAAAACGCCAATAAATATTGGCTAGTGGATTTTGCATACCTGAGCCACTCCCCGTGCATACGGGTATAAACAGGCAACAGGTGCATCCACTCATCAGATTTTTGCTTCGGAGCTGAGTGGATGAACGTGTTGATCTCCACAGAGCCATTCATCATCTGTCTGGAATCTGTTCTAGTTGGCGTCACGGTGCGAACAGCGGTGACCCTGTCTGCAGGGATTCCCCTGGGCACTTCAACTAAAAGATCAGATTTCCTAAAAAAGCAAATCACGGTCGGTTCACATCTTTTTAAAGACGCCGTTCCGGCCATCTCCTCTTGGTTGCGGTCATTTCCTATCCTCCGTCGACAGCCACGATCGTTGTCTTCAGTGGCATCCAGCACGCTGAAGCTGCGTTCGTGGATGGTTTATGCATTCATTTTGAGCGTGTAACCATGGCAGCGCTGCGATCGCGCCTCTCTCTCCTCACGGGGATGGGAGGGGCTCCCTCTGTCACTACCCGCGCTGGCTTCTCTGCCACGAGCAGAGAACCATCAGCTAGTGCTCTAGGCGATCTGAAGGTTACAGTGAGAGCTTTCACGCTGGGCCAGTCCCCACGGACCTTTCACTCCTCCCACAGCGGCTTCCCGGTGTTTCTGCTGTGCCATCTTACGGTGTGCCCAGTGTTTCATTCGGCACGCTGATAGAGGATCAGATGTCGATAGCAGCATCGGAGAATGGGCCCCTTTTTCAGCCGGAAGCTGCTCGTCTGCCTCCCCCATCCTCACTACCCTTGATGTTGGAGCGGCTAGGGGGTACGTTGACATTCCGGAAGTGGAGAGTGCAGTTGGGGTGCACCTGTGCCCGCAAAACGCTGCCACTTGGAGAAATCGTCCTCGTCTCCCGTCCAAAGCCTGTAAGCTGACGGCCGCTCTCGCGGCCAAAGCTTGCAGTGCTGTGGGCCAAGCCGCCTCTGCCCTGCATGCCATGGCTATCCTGCGAGCACACCAAGCCAAGGCACTAAAATGCACGAGGGTAGTACCAACCCAAGGTTGATGCAGGAGCTGCTCTTGGCGACTGACCTCGCCCTACAGGTGATGAAAGTCAAAGCGTGGTCCCTCGGAAAGGCGATGTCCACACTTGTGGCCCAAGAGCACCATCTGTGGCTCAGCCTGGTTGAGATGAGCAATGTCGACAAAGTGCACTTTCTCGATGCTCCCGTCTCCCACGCTGGACTGTTTGGCGACACTGTCAAGGACTGTGCCCAGCAGTTCTCAGTAGTACAGAAGTAGCCTGAGGCCATCCAACACATCTTGCCCCGGTGTGATGCACCATCTGCCACCGCTCCGTCGTGGGTCAGCCCCCAGTCTGCTCGTCACCGTGGGCACCCTCCTGCGTCCTCCAGAGCTGCTCCGCCCCGTGCTGAATCATCACCTAGGCCGGCGCGTTGAGCCTCTTGCAGGAGTGCGGCACCCCCCGTGTCCCAGCCGGCCCCGAAATCGTCCAGGGAGGCGATAAAGCGGCCCTGACACGGGCAACCCAGAGATGTGGGAAGCTGCTCTTTCTCAGGAGACAGCGACGACAGCGCCTCTCCTTCCACCGGAGGACGGTCAGGTGTAGAATAATTTATTCTGTTCCGCTGCTGGCTCAAGGGCCAGCGGTAACCACATTGTCAAAGAAAGAGCAAATTCCTTTTCTTCCGGGTTTTCAGGCTCGCGGGCTGACAGTGTGCGGGCTGACAGTGTGCGATGCACTGCCTCCTCACTCTCACCCACGATGCAACGGGCAGGCAGCCTCGGGGTTCTGGACAGGGCCTCGACTGCTTTGGCATATCAACTGCCTCGAGTTGCTGGCAGTGCTACTATCCTTGCAGTTCCTCCAGCACCCCTGGCAGTCAGACTGTGCAGAGCAGTCTGACGCCAGGCCGAGTATTGGTGTTAGCTCGCCCGGGTCTCCGGTCAGTCCCTGTACTGGGCTAGGTGTCCATATGGCTTGATTCCCTTCAGGCAATCCCATATATGTATTCTTCCACGATAAGGTTTGCCTCTCAATAAACCCGTGTCTTCCCTTTGACAGAGCACTCTGTCAGGCACTGCTGACAGCTCTCCTACCTACTCTCAGGTAGGACCAGCCTCAGAGACCAATTTCGTATGTAGTACTGCCCCAGGCCTGGGTCAGTCCATATCAGTGTCTCCACCGATACGGTTCAGGTTATGGTGCTTTCCATGGACCACTAATGTCGTCACAACATAACTCATAGTGACCGACAGATAGGGAACATCTCGGTTACGTACGTAACCCTCGTTTCCTGATGGAGGGAACGGAGACGTCATGTCCCCATGCCACAATCTTGAACCATCGCTAGGTGCCAGGGACACGATCTCGGCTCCTCAGCAGAAATCCTGGTGAGTGGATGCACCTATCACCTATTTATACCCATATGCACGGGGAGTGGCTCAGGTATGCAAAATCCACTAGCCAATATTCATTGGCGTTTTCTCTTAAAGTCAGAGTTGATTGGGGCTCCCAAGTGAATCCCCTAATGTCGTCACGACATAATGTCTCTGTTCCCTCTATCAGGGAACGAGGGTTACGTACGTAACAGAGATGTTTTCTTACCATGTGCCGATACCACTTTTTCCAGTACTCGCCCGATACGATACTTTTATTTTTGGCACTTGCCGATACCGAGTACCGATATCAATATTTGTATAGCATTTGTAAAAAAATTTAAATATTGGAAACTAAAAGAGTATGTATCATAGACTGTAATAAAAAAATGGACGACGTGTCTCCACTTCACTCCACTCCACTATAGAAAAGTGAAACCAAAGCATCTCAGTATGGCCACTGCCATCATGAGTAAATGATGTCATTTGGAGCCAGAGTCTGCGCAGTAGTGTCGTGAGGTGGAGCCGCGGAATGAAACTCCCGCAGACTCAATCAACCATAATGACACGCCCCGTTTTTATAGCATCAAATTACTAGCTAAAATGAAATTTATCACAAAAACGAACAATTGAACATATATCAGCGTGATGATAACTTCCTTAAATGACCAAAAACACATTTCGGAAAATTGTATTACAAATATAATTTATTTTTTTTGTTTTGACTCCAGTCCCATTTGTTTACATGGAGAGGGTGGGGTTTATGACCTGTACTGCAGCCAGCCACCAGGGGGGCGATCAAAGAGCCCGCAGCTTCACTTTTCAGGATGTGTGAGGCAAACCCGGTATGTGTAATGTTAGTTGGTTAACTTCATTTATCAAATAGATACAGTCAAACCAAAATTTATTTAGACACCGTCAACATTCCTCACATTATCACAGTTTATTTGCTATAGTTTAGAAAATGGTAATAAAATATGACAAGAACTGTCAGAACAAATTCAGCTTGATAATATTAGGATTAATATATGGATTACAATCAACCAAAAATTATTCAGACAGCTGTTAGTATGACAATATTTACACAACCATCAATACTTAGACACGTGACCCTTAGCCTTAATGACAGCCTGTAGTCTCCTGGGCATGTTGTCATAATGTTGCCACATATGCTTTCTTTGCTGTAATAATGCAGGGAACCACTCGTTATAAATCTCCTAACTGTAATATTTTCAGAAATAGAAGTCGCGTTTTTTCATCTGAAACATGCTGCGATTTATATTCCAAAGCCACTCATATAATGCTGAAACACTCATGAAGCAAGCAAAACATGCGCAACGCCCACACGTATTTGTACTGGTTCAGAATGAGAGGGACAAGTATAGTACAGCCTAGCACATTTCACACAGGCTGATAGATTCACTTTCACTAGAAAGTCATGTATGCCTAAGGTTGAAAATAAATTATGTTTATAGTGAATGCCCCTATAAATGGTCTTATTTTTACGATTTAGTTTTAATCCAAGTGATACGTGTGCTAAGTGAGTGAACATCAAAGATCACACAACAGAAATGCGCTCTCTCTCTCTCTCTCTCTTTCTTTCTCCCTCCCTACCGTTAAGTAACTTGTGCATTGTTTTACTTACTTGTTTCTGACATATCCGACCGAACTACAAACTTTCCAATGATGTTTGTAAGAAAGGTATATTCACTCAACAAGCTCGCGCATCTGCACCGCCGCGCGCTCAATCCACTCAGCGTGCTTTGCTTATCAGCTCACGCACATCAGCTATACAGGCGTTAATTCTGAATGTTTAACATTATATTCATTGCATACATATACTTCGTAGACCTCCTTAATCTGTAACAACTCCATTCTGCTGTCTGTTGTTCTGTTGTCTCTTTGTCTGAATATGATATAATCTGAACTAAACGAGATTGTAAGATTGAAAATAATCAAAGATTTCTGCTCTCCTGTCCCAAACATAACTTGAGTAACAAAAGGGCCATTTGGCATTCCTAAAGGCACAGAGGTGCTGATAGTGATCAAGGCCTGCAGGCCAACATGTGTATACATCGGAGGTCTGCTAATTGTCACACTTTTGCACAGTGGGTGAAGCTGTAATCTGCTGATTGGTCAGTTTGAATGTCTCAAATTGGGTTTTAGTCACATGGTCAAGGAAGGGATAAAAGAAGACTGGCTTTTTCTTTGCTGGAACTCTTCTTGGGGCTCTGACCTCTCTCCCTCTTTGTCTTCCTCTCTATCCCCCCCACTGTTATTAAACCATTTCAATTATAAATTATGAGCCAACTAGTCTTGATTCAAGGTTAATATTGAAGTGCTACCTATTGCAATAAAATATAGTCACTTAATAGCAGCGCTCCCCCACATATTTAGCTATTCTAACTGTGCTTCTTTCCGTCATTAGTATAAGTGGCAGTTGGTGGTAATAGACTAGAAATGTACAGTTTTATACCATCGTGCTGATAACGTTTCTTTAGTCATTCGGCAATCCTACAGCCTGAACCACTGTAGGGAAACCACCCTTACAAGATAATTAATACAATACAGGTGGTGACTAATGAACTAATAATGAAATAATGAGGACAGGAACAAGAACATAACCAAATATGAGCAAAACACATGGGAGTACAGGGTAACGGGGAGCAAAACATAACACAACACGAACACAAGCCTGACAATTATATTGTATTATGTTATTGGCAGTTGGAGGTTGTCTGTATTGTCTGAGGTAGAGAAGTCAGATTAGTTTTTTATTAAGAAAGATGTATTCGTATTGAGAATTTCCATGACAAGATTAACAATATTTCATAAGTATTTATGGATTGTTCTCTAAATTTGATCTCCACTCTCTTTGTATGTGTGTGTGTGTGCAGAATTTTTTTTTCAACTTTCAATTATCTGTTTTTAAGGGGTGACTCCTTTAAGGCTTGTCAGTAATCGACCGGTTTTAAATGACTAAATTCACTGCATAGAAAACTATGGATGCCCATTTCCACCACTTAATTAAAAGGAAAAAAAAAAAAATGTAGTTGTGACTTATCTCGCATTTCTGACTTTTCTCAGAATTGCAAGTTTGTATCTCATAATTGTTACTTTTTTTCCTCAGATTTGTGAGTTTATATCTTAAAGATAAGCTTGGAAAGCATGAAGCTTGCGTGTTAATGACAACAACGTCTCCGAGAGCCTGACGGCAGACAAAAATTGAATGATAAATATATGACTTTTAAGTGATTAGTTACTAAAGTGTGCATCAAATTCGCTAAACATGGAAGCTCAAACATGTGTGATGCGCTAGAACAGCCCTCACTGGTTCTCCTGCATCATGTACATTTGAGTGTTGTCTTTTTCTTTTAAGCCGATTGGCAAACCAACTGGAAGGTGCACACTGCCACCTACTGCATGACACCTGCATGACAGCTGACACAGAATAAGGACCAGGCTCAGGATAAATGCTCAATAAATAAAATGCTCAATTGGCCCCAATCCAGATTCTTGAGATCGGCTCGGGATGTCTCTAGATGTTTCTAAATCAGTGCAATATTTCCTCAACAAAATAGTAACCACATAAACTGTTGAAAAGCAAAGTATAGTGGCATAAAACCATTGTTTGCACCAAAATATTAAATTTTTTGTACATTCATTTCAAAATTAGCTGGTTATTGTTTTGACTTACTGTTTGTGTACTGAACCTCAGGAGTTCCCGTATTAAGGTCATTCAATTTATGCATTTCCTTCTCCTCTTCTTCTCTTTGTCTTTCCTGTTGTTTCTGTTGTTCCATGTTGTTTCTCTCCCATTCCCCTCGTTCTCTCTTCAGCTCCTCTCGTATCTTTCTCTCTTGTTCCTCTATGTCTTTAATATCTCTTTTATATTGTTCTTCAGCTTTTATATATTCCTCTTCTCTCCTCTTTGTCTCTTTGTCATGATTTTGTCTTTCTTTTTCCATCATCTTCTTCATTCTTTTTCTCTCTTCTTCATGTTTGATCTGAAGATGTTCTTTCTCCTTGTATCTTCTTTCTCTCTCTCGTTTAAGTTTCTGATAATAGTCATCCCATGTTTCCTTTTCTATCTTTCTCCTTCTCTCATCCTCTTCTTCTCTTCTCTTTCTCTCTTTGTCATGATTCTTTCTTTCTTCATCCACCATCATCTTCATTCTCTCTTTCTCTTCTTTGTATTTGGACAGAAGAACTTCTTTCTCTCTTTCCATTCTCTCTTCTACATGTTTAAGTCTCTGATTACATTCATCCCATGTTGCCTGTTCTTTCTTTCTCCATTTCTCCTCTTCTTCTTCTCTTCTTTGTCTTTCCTGTTGTTTCTGTTTCTCCCATTCCGCTCGTTCTCTCTTCAGCTCTTCTCGTATTGTTCTCTCTTGTTCCTCTCTTTCTTTAATGTCTATTTTATATCGTTCTTCTCTCTCAATAAATTCTTCTTCTCTTCTCTTTCTCTCTTTGTCACGATTCTGTCTTTCTTCCTGCATCTTTATCTTCATCCTCTTTTTCTCTTCTTCATGTTTGTTCATCAGTTCTTCTCTTTCTCTTTTCACTTGCTCCAATTTCTCCGTCAGTATCTTCTTTTGTTGTTCTTGTATTTCTCTCTCCATCTCTCTGAACATCTTACATGAGTAGTAACTCCCTCCGTTCTCTTTCACCATGTTGTCTATCTTCTGCAGTAGATCAGTCACCTGTGTTCGGTCTTCAGTCTCTTTATTATTGAACACATGGAATCTGTTTCCACACTCTCCAATCAGCTGCTTCATAGCAGATCCAGATTTTCCCAGAAACTGTTCAATGGTTTTGTCATTCAGATCATCTCCTCTGGTGAAGAGCACCATGGTGTACTTTAATGAGTTTTCACCAAATGTCTCTTGGATGATCTTCACTGATTTTTCCTCCTCTTGAGTGAATCGTTGTCCTAAATTGAGCACAATGATGAAAACATGTGGTCCAGGCAGGATCATTGGGATGCAGTTGCTGATTTCTCTCTGGATTTCTTCATTACTCAGTTCAGTATCAAACAGTCCGGGAGTGTCGATTACAGTAATGTATCTGCCATCGTGTTCATCTTTCTCTCTATGACACTCTTTAGTAACAGACTCATGAGCTGCTTCAGCTTTAAACACGTAACTTCCTAAGATGGTGTTTCCAGTTGAACTCTTCCCAGCTCCAGTTTTTCCCAGCAGCACAATCCTTAATTCATCTTCTCTTTCTTTTGAGTCTAAAGATAGGTCAAATGAAAATCAAAAACAATACATTAGATTTCAGTTGTCAGTTATCCAGTTCAACAGAGAATATGCTGTATAATTTATACTGAAGCATCATGTGCTAATCATGTTTTACTCTGCATATAATGTTATTGTTTTGTATCACGAATCTGTGTAGTCTTTAGCAATCATGAATAGTTTTTGTTTAATCAATGCAGTTTTTCTGATCATTACCTTGTAACTGAAACCACGTCTCTAATGGATGGATTTTCCTTTCCATTTCTTCGCATTTCAGCATTTTTTCTATTTGTGTCTCCAACAATGTCTCTGTGGAGAAACAAACACCATTATTTTCATCATCCACCTGTTTTAATTTCTCCACCAACTCAGACACTTGTGTGTTGGGCCCAATGAAATGATGTCGTCCTCCAAATCTCTCAATGACAGACTGTGTTTCTTCATTTAGTTCTGCTGTCTGATGCTCTGGATTCTGCTTTATGAGGATCATGATGTGTTTGTTGATTCTTGAGCTGAAGATCCTCTGGATCTTCTCCATTTCTCCTTTGTCTTCATTATTAAGTGGAGCATCAGGAATGATGAAGATGAAAACATGAACTCCAGGATGACAGAGAGACACACAGCGGTGAGTCTGACGCATCACTTCCTCCTCTGAGAGCTGAGCGTTGAACAGAGCTGGAAGCTCCACCAAACTGATCAGACGTCCATCAAGCTCCACGTCTCTCCTCACACACTCTGAGCTGAGCTCTGATCTTCTCTCGCTCTGCTTCAGGATCAGGTTTGATATGAAGGATCTTAATTCTCTGTTACTCCCACATACAACCAGATTCAGCTTCACACCCTCTGAAACGGTGACAAAAGAATAAACTAGTTTAACAGTGTGGTTTTAAATTTGATTAATACTGCATCATATCATGTTGGAATTATGGTAATCATCATTGCATTGCATTGTACACAATCTAACTTTGCTGCAGTAGGAATTGAACTGCTGTTATCGACTGGTCAGAGGAGAATTGCCCTCCCGACTGAGCCTGGTTTCTCCCAAGGTTTTTTTCTCCATTCTGTCACTGATGGAGTTTTGGTTCCTTGCCGCTGTCGCCTCTGGCTTGCTTAGTTGGGGACACTTCATTTCCAGCGATATCGTCTACATGATTGCACAGATACTATTTAAACTGAACTGAGCTGGACGATGACATCATTGAATTCAATAATGAAATGCCTTTAACTGAAAATGAAACTTGAGTGTTTAATCTTGTCATTTTAAATTATTGACACTATTTTCCTATTTTGATAGTGGAAATTTGCTTTGACACAATCTGTATTGTTAAAAGCGCTATATAAATAAAGGTGACTTGACTTGACTTGATTGCACTGTAATTTACTAGTTTCCCACTAGTAAAAGTATTTCTTCTCTTTCATGCCTATTACTGTATTCTCACAAAGATGCTTTATTCACAGAAATAAATGAATGCACTCACCCAGTGTCTTGACCTTCTTTTGTAACTCTTTGACTTCCTTATCTCTCACTCTCAATTTCTCTTCTAGTTCACATCTGACTCTCTTCTCTGGAGCGCTCATATGCATCTGAAGAGAATAGGGTTCAGTCTTCATCCTCTCTATACGATCAAAGAGGTCTGAGATCTTTTCTGAGTTTCTCTGGTCCTTTAACCCCATCACACTGTACCAACTCCCATAGAGACTCACAAAATCTTTCACACTTTGGTCAGGTTCAGTAATGAAAAGTACCATGAAGTGTTCGTTAGAGTTAAATATTCCTTTAATCTTCTCCATTTCTGCTCTGTCTTCATTAGTAAGTGGACAGACAGCAGTAACGAGGATGAAATGATGAACTCCAGTATCACAGAGAGACAGACAGTGGAGAGTCTCCCGCATCACTTCCTCCTCTGAGAGACGAGAGAGAGCTGGAAGCTCTATTACACTTATCTGCCGTCCATGAATCATTCTCTCTCTCCTCTGACACACTTTACTCATCTCTTTCTGAGATTTACTTGCTACCCCTCTAAACATTTTAGACACTGAGTTCTTGAGTGTTGGGTTATTTCCACACAGCACAATGTTCAGCTTTGTTTTTCCAGTACTTGTCACTAAAAAAAAGATTTAGAGACAGTAGACTCTGATCAGCTTTGGTACCAAATGAACACTTCTTAGCACAATAACAAATATTACATTGTAATATATAATTACATTAAAATTCTTGAAAATTCTATCATCATTGTGATGAGTGGGGCGGGCCGAGAGCCGTGGGAACAAAGCAAGGCCGGTCGAGTAAATAATAATGAGCGACACCTGTGATACACACCGGTCTCAAGGCCCACGGAGGAGCTACGGAAGGATAAAAGAAGTGACGACAGTAAAGGATGAGAGAGGACCAGGCCTGGACTATTTATGTTGGTTTATTGTGTTTTATGCAGCAGTCATCCATGAGGGGCAATTTATGTTAAATGTCTGCTGGTTCCAGCCTCCTCTTTTCCGTAGCTATGAACTTTGTTACAATGATATACCCATGTGTTGATACAAGCACATATGATTTTTCCCAATGAAAGGGGCTTTTTAGTAGAATTTCCAATCTGTCTTTCACACCACAGAAGTGGAATGATGACTTTACACTCAAGCTACAAAAATGACAAAAAGCCCCACAAATGCATCATTAAAATGGTCCACATTCTTTATTGAAAGTTTTCTAAAATCATACAATAGCTTTGTGTAAAAAATAGTAGTAATAGTAACCACAATAACCATAGCTGCAAACAGCATTTAAGGGGCCAAATGCTAGGCATGGCATGGAGCATCAGACTAACTGCAACAATGAGTAATTAAAGCTATTTTAGGATTATTTTAGTCAAAATGACTTATATAATTATAAATATAATCACTAGTAATATGACTTACATTTCTCGCTTTTGACCATTAGGTGTAAAAAAAAAAAAAAAAAAAGTATGTTTTTAAAGAAAATCAAAATGGCGGACAGGAAGTTTTTCCAGACTATGGAAAAATTGGTATCTATTTTCTCGCACGACCCAAGGAATATTTTGAGAATAGTTTGATAATAGGCTAATTTAGTCAAAGCTAAATTTAGCATTTTAGCATTTTTGGAAATTTTCATTGTTAATGGTTAATGGCTTCATATGAACGGTTTATCACTTTTGACAAATAGGTGGCACTGTTACCAAATTAATGCAGCATGGTCAGCGTGAGGTGACAATGGCACATACAAAGTTTGGTGTCAACATGTCAAACCTTTGCAGAGATACAGCCTCAGATGCAGTTTGACATCATTCCAGCAAATTTGTTGATGCATTAAACAATAGCCATTTTATATATCAACACAAAATTCAAAACAAAGTTTTGTCAGCATGGTCAGATGACGATCTGAGTTAAATTTGGTAAAATTAGGACCAACAGTCTAGGAGAATCGGTCTTCATCATCATTTGTAATTTTTGACCACAAGGTAAAACTTTTTGAGTACCATCAAGGGCATGGTGCCAAACACATAATGATTTTCATAACGATATACCAATGTGTTCATAAAAAAATAGCATTTTATGACAAAATTCAAAATGGATGATATGGGAAAATTCCAGCATGGTCTGAAGATGTTGTGAGCCAATTTTGGTGAAAATCAGATAAACTCTCCAGTTGGAAAAAGTAACCTTTTGAATGTTTCAAAATTGTCAAAAATCTCGACCTGTAGAATTTTAAATTTGGTGTACATTCGACTTGGCATGAGCCAAGGAATCAGAGGGGGGAAAAAATTGTGTCTAAAATTTATGGTTCAAAAGTTATTAGAAAAAAAAAAAACATGCAAATTTGAACTGTTGGTGGTACTAGAGGGTTTAAGTTAGAGACTTTAAACTTGCCATGGTTAATATTGAGTCTGTCCTCTATTTGTGTGCCAAATATCATAACTTTCCTGCAAGCAGTTCTATGAGCAACCATAGACTCATGTGGAAGAAGAAGAACATGTCTCAGCCTAGGCTTGTAACCATGGTTCCCCGAGAGGGAAACGAGATGCTATGTCCTCTAGTGGACACATTGGGGACTGCCGCCAGCAGGACCGGTGTATGAAGCATGTGTGGAACAATTTAATCCCATTGACCCACGTAGCCCGTGACACCACAGGTGGGTGCTTGGAAGAATAAGAGGGCACCTTCCAAACACATCACCAACACATTGTGTGAAAGAGATGTGAAAACAGGCAAGCTCTGGGCATGGCAAGGGGACGAAGCATCTCGTTCCCTCTCGGGGAGCCATGGATACATGCATTACCCAAGACATTCCCCTTCTAGGGAACTTCATGCTGCGTCCTCTAGCGCAGTGGTTCTCAAACTTTTTACAGTGGCGTATCCCCTGGGGCATTTAACATTCTTCTGAGTACCCCCACTTAGACCGCAATCACGCCTTTGCCATTAAAGGACAATATTTGCCACCTTAAATTGATTTACAGGTGCATTTTTTTTTACCTTTAGGCAAAGGTTTTCTAGCCTTAGTAATTGTATGTCATGTTTTATGTCATATTCTTACTATTCCATTAAGTGTATTATTAATATAATAAATAAAGCAATAAATGATGGTAAAACGAAGTGATACTTGTAGATTTAAAACTAAAATCGCCAGTAGGTGAAGGCAAGTCACCGTCTTAATGAGCGAGGTGTCACGTCATTCATTCATTCAGTAAGGAAGCAAATGGCTGTAGTTATGAATGGATTATTAATCACTGACTCTCGGAATCGACTTCACTAACCAAAAGACCGCTGTTGCTTGGAGACGCACACCAGTTCTGTTGTGGATTTCATTGGAACTATTATTATTTCATTGTAAAATATAACAAACAATATTGACAATATTGTTTTTAAAATGTAGACTACATTTAAAATGTAAAATGTTCACTTAATATTACCTTTTTTTGTTGAACTGTTATTTAAAATCAATGTCACATTTGCAGTCATTTGGATATTCAGGGAAAATTGCATTCTTGCTCATATTTTGAACATGAAAAACAATAACTCTCACAGGGTATGTTTCTGTATCAACGAGGGTTTCTTAAATCGATCTCAATGTACAGTCTGTCAATATTTGTTCTTCATGCTATTAAGTGCTACAAATCTACTTTAAAGATACAATGAACAACAGCGCGATTTGCTAAAGCAGCATATTTAGCGGGCATCCTATTATACGCACGCTGCTTGTGTGGATGCAGTCAGTTTTGACTATAAAAGATGAGGTAATTTGATGTCATTTGACCGTTTACGGCACTCCTATTTTCCTGTTTTTATACTAGAAGCGCATTTTGCTTGTAAGAAATAAATGCCTGGTTTTAATGCTACTTTAAGTTGGGGTAGAATTAAATGACTGCCAAACCTCAGGATTTTGTTCGCATACCCCCTCCATGCCCCTCACGTACCCTAGTTTGAGAACCACTGCTCTAACGGATGCTTTCAGGAACGGAAGGCCCACTCAGCCATGCCATGGCACATGCCTGTTCACCTGGCGAGAGAACACCAAAGGAGCTACAGACATACTCCAAACCTTCCCTTAGAAAGAGGACAAGCCACTGATGCCTGGGGCTACTAAAATAAAAAATGGAGAACCCAGCCAAACAGGAGGGGCATCCCATTGACCAAGCTAAGAACACAGCTATGCTCAGAAAGCTATGTTAAAATAAGCTAAAGCAGCATGCATCAAGAAGTGTTAGAATGAGAGTGCAATTTAGAACTACTACATTTCTCATCCAACACCTTCCTGAGATCTGCTCTCTTCTTCTTAGCATTCACCTGCCTTTGCACCTGATTCCTAGAAGGAGGAGGGGCACGAGTGGCCACGCTGCTCTTCTGATTCTGTCTATTGGCGCTTTTCCACTGCGTGGTATGATTCGGCTCGGTACGGTTCAGAACGGCACGGCACGGCTCTGTTCGGCTCGGTTTGCGTTTCCACTGTAGTTTAGTACCGCTTAAGAGTACGTGGGATTATATACGTGTCGTTATAGTTGCGCCGCCACTGCGGTGACTCCTGAAAAACTTTTTAATTCCACGTCGCTCCATCATGCTCTCGCTGGATCCGCTCCTCGGCTATCAACGAGAGGACAGTCTGTACTTCCTCAACAGACAATGAAACAGCCATTTTTGGTTGTTAAAAGAAAGGTGCGCTCATTCAAAACAGTTGCGTTCGATCCTTCGCTGGCTGTGCTGGTTTAAATCTAGCGGGTCTGTTGTGTCTCATGTAGCAAGTTCAATGACGCAGGCAGTGACGATTTTCTCCGTCCAATCAGTGATCAGCAGAGTTTACACACCATGGTTTGGTAACGGTACGGATTGCTTTGAACCTCGGCCGAGGTGGTACTAAAAAAAGTATCAGGTACCAGGTACTGTACCCAGTGGAAAACCCTTCAAAAGTGAGCCGTACTGAACCGTACCGTGCCGTAACATGCAGTTGAAAAGCTCCATATGATTCTCAGATTGAGAGGGACCAGCCCCTTCAGAAGTCTTAAAGGAAAACTTGGGACAGCGGGGAATGAATTTCCTGAAAGCAGCGAACTGCCTTCGCCTCCCTGAAATTCTCAACCACCGTCTCAACGGAAGTGCCGAAAAGCCCAGAAGGTGAGAGCAGAGCATTAAGAAGGAAGGATTTCTTCTTCCTGATACCCACAAGATTCAGCCATAAATGTCCCTCCGTAGCCACCATTGTTGCCATCACACACTTAATGGCAACAGCAGTTTGTTTAGTGGTGCGAAGAGCCAAGTCTGTGGTGCGGCGCAGCTCCTCAACGGCCTTAGGGGACGAATCCTTGCCCTCATCTAGGTCTTTAAGCAAGTCAGCTTGTAACATGCCCCAAGTGTGCAAAGCTCCACCAGCTTGACCTGCTGCCACGTATGCCCTGCCATTCAGATGTTAGGTGGTCTGAAGCCTCCACAGGGGGCATCCTCACATATCCACGCCCAGCCACTCCCTCAACATTAGCGTAATTGGCTTGCTGTAAAAGATGCAGCCAAACTGAACATGGCTTGTCCAATGATCTCACTAACTCCGTGTGGAGGTCAGAGCTAGTTTGGAAAGATTCAGTGCTTACACTCTCATCTCCATTGCCAAACACATCCACATCATCACTTTCACCAGATGAGCCTGATGTAGCGCTATCCGTGGGAACAGGTGACTCAAGAGAAAGAGTGTCCTGCTGAGCTTGACCTGTGAACCCCACGATCTTAGTCTACGCTGTGCCTTGGCAGCAGTGGGACCTGAACCGCGAGACTCAGATGCTTGTCCCTCATCTCTTGAGAAGAGAGACAAACACGAATGGAGCTTACTCATTGAAAAGTTATCACAATGAGCACAATCTGAGCCATTGAGCACTGAACACACGTGCTCCTTACCAAGACAGATAACGCATAGATTGTGTGTGTGTCCTCAGGTGTCAGAAACTTCAGACACAGAGGCACACACTTTCTAAAATGCTCACCTGCCTTGGCTTTCTCCATTATTCCTTCACAAAAACGGCTCCTGAATACAACAAAAGTTGGTGACGTGTTCGGCAGGTGCCCTCTTATGCTTCCAGGCACCTGCCAGTGACATCACAGGCTACACAGGCCAATGGGATTGGAGTTGTTCCACACATGCTTCAGACACTGGTCCTGCTGGCGGCAGTCACCAAAGTGTCCAATAGATGACGCAGCATTGAGTTCCCTATAAGGAGTTCCCTATAAGTTCCCTATAAGATACTGTTGAGGTCAAAAGTTTACATACACCAAAATAAGAGGGATCATACAAAATGCATGTTTTTTTTTATTTAGTACTGACCTGAATAAGATAGGATTATATAGGATAGGATAGAATCTGATAGATTTCAGAACAATCCCTCAGGTCCCACAAATTCTTTGGTTTTTCAGCATTTTTGTGTATTTGAACCCTTTCCAGCAATGACTGTATGATTTTGAGATCCGACTTTTTTACACTGAGGACAACTAAGGGACTCATATGCAACTATTTCAGAACGTTCAAATGATCACTGATACTCCAGAAGGAAAAACAATGCATTAAGAGCCAGAGGTGTAAATTTTTGAACAGAATGAATATGTGTACATTTTTCTTATTTTGCCAGAATATCATGTATATATTTTTTAATCTAGTACTGCCCTTCAGAAGCTATAGAAGATACTTACATGTCAGTGGGTACCCCCCCCCCCCCCCCCCCTATGGTGTATTATATAATTATGCATAATTAATTGTTATTATAATAGTACATGTAATGTGTAACAAGGACACCTTAAAATAAAGTGTTACTGAATACTCTTAGAAGTGTTATTTTGAAAAACAGGATATTGACAAACCTCCTCCATCACTTGCTGTTTTTGTGATATCATTGAGATCAGAATCCTTCTTCTCATAGTCATCTCCTCTGTCTGAACCTCCAGATCTGCTCAGATCTCCATCCACTGATGATCCATCACCTTCATCCTCATACTTGTTACAGATGGGAATTTTTTTCTGTTTGTCATTGAGTATCTTCTCTATTCTTATGAACAACTCAGATCGCCATCCTGGGTTTCCTGTATCAAACTTTAGATGTCCTCCTCCACATTCCTTTATTAAATCATGGATAGCATTATTTGTGTTCACATAAGGCACATACATGTATCCGCGTGGCTCTTCATCAGTAGTCAGCACTATAGTGTGTTTAATGGCCGGCTTACTGAAGTGATTTAGCACATATTTCACTCTCTGTCTGTCGCTCTCTCTGAAGTCCTTATACTGCAGTACGAGTACAATAACATGAGGTCCTGGAGCAGACAAACATTCACTCACTCCCTGTGTGATCTGTTGGTCTGAAAGATTTGGCTGGAGCAGGTGAGTGTTGATGACTGTGATGTGTCTCCCCTCCACCTCTCCTCTGATGCTCATACTGTGCTGCTGTAAATAGAATGGAGCTCCTTTGTTAAATGCTTCTGTACCCAGGGTAATGTTTCCCACTCGGCTGTTTTCTGATCCGTTCTTTCCTAGCAGAACAATCCTCAAATCACTCACTTAAAAAGAATATGGAGACAAAAAAAGAAACACAGATGTTAAGTGTTCATGTTTTATGGGGACTTTTTATAGACATGATGATTTTTATACTTTTTTAACAGTATATACAGGTGCATCTCAAAAAAAATATCGTGAAAATTTTTTTCACTTATTTCAAAACGTAAAACTTTCATATATTCTAGATTCATTACATTTTTTTTTTTTTTTTTAAATTTAGATGATTAGAGCTTACAGATCATGAAAGTCAAAAATCCAGTATCTCAAAATTTTAGAATATTTCCTAAGATCAATCAAAAAAAAAAAAAAAAAAAGGATCTGCAAAACAGAAAAGTTCAAGTTCTTTAAAGTATGTTCATTTATACACTCAATACTTGGTCAGGGCTCCTTTAGCACAAACTCCAGCATCAGTGAGGTGTGGAATGGAAGCGATTAGCCTGTGGCACTGCTGAGGCACATTGAACCTTCAGCTCGTCTGGTTTGTTGGATTGACTGTTTCTCATCTTTCTCTTCAAAATATCCCATAGATTCCATATGGGGTTCAGGTCAGGCATGTTGGCTGGCCAATTAAGCACAGTAATATCATGGTCAGCAAACCACTTGGAAGTGGTTTTGGCACTGTGGGCAGGTGCTAAAGTCCTGCTGGAAAAGGAAAAAAGCATCTCCATAAAGCTTGTCAGCAGATGGAAGCATAAAGTGCTTCCAAAATTTCCTGGTAGACGGTTCACACTGGACTTCAAGCAGCTTGGATTCTGTGCCTCTCCAGTCCTCCTCCAGACTCCAGACCTTGATATTGCTTGACAGTATTCTTAAGCTTGCGGTCATCCCTGTTGCTTGTACACCTTTTCCTACCCAATTTCTTCCTTCCAGTCAACTTTGCATGTAATATGCTTTGATTCAGCACTCTGTGAACAGCCACCCCTTTCAGTAATGACCTTCTGTGACTTACCCTCTTTGCGGAGGGTGTCAGTGATTGTCTCCTGGACCATTGCCAAGTCAGAATTCTTCCCCATTATTGTGGTTTCAAAGAATAAGAGATACCCGGAATTTATACTGTAGGGATTGTCATTTAATGAACCTCAAACGTAAATATACTAATATTTTGAGATACTGGATTTTTGACTTTTATGAGCTGTAAGCTCTAATCATCAAAACTTTTGAATTTTTTTACTTTACATGTAATGAATCTAGAATATATGAAAGTTTCACTTTTTGAATTAAGTAAAAAAAAAAAAAAAACTTTTTCATGATATAATTTTTTGAGATGCACCTGTATATTTTATGCCTTAACTCTAAACACAACTTTCACAAAAAATGTGTGTGGTCCAGGTAAACCCTATGTTGTGGGGACCACACACAGACACATGTTGGGTTTCCATTTTGTACGGAGACTCTCCATAGATGTAATGGTTTTTCTACTGTACAAACTGTATTTTATATCCCCTAAGCTAACCCTACCCCTAAACCTACCCATCACACAAAACTACAGCCATTTTTAGATTTTCAAAACACTTCATTCTGGATGATTTATAAGCTGTTTTCCTCATGGGGACAAAGAAATGTTCCCACAAGGTCAAAATTTATTCTTATTACCATCCTTGTGTGGAACGTAGGAAATGCCTGTTACACAAACACAAAATCTAATAAAAAAAAAAAAAAAAAAAAACACTGTACAATCATCACTAAAGTGAAGTGACGTGGCCAACCCATACTCGAAATTTGTGTTCTGCATTTCGTCGCTGTCGGGCGGAATCCTCGCATCTCCAAAACCCTTATTTTTCAGTAAATTAAAAAAACAGCATATTATTTGAGACATTGTATCGTTAAAGTTGGTATTATACCTTATATTGCTATCATATACTGTTGTGTACCAACATTAACACAACATTTCCCCAAATTCATGTTTAATTGGAGATACGAGATTTATGATTTGGGAGCAGGGAGATATGAGATTACGCTGTCATTGATAAGAATGGTGCGGACACAGACGTCGCTGCTGCCAGCAGTGTTCATCAAAGTCTGCGGTCGCGTTGAGCCTTTTGACAAGAGACAAGGCTTTAAGAGCTAATCAAAGCTAACGACTGTGGTTACATACATCTTCCTAAACTCTATTTTAAAGGTTTAAGAGCTATAAGTGATGCAATACAAAAAACGATGAGCTGACTAGGCTGTCTAATAGGTGGAAATTAGCCTAATCTGCTCACAAACTTACCTTCGTGGCTCACGGGCTTGCTTCTGCACCGAAGCATTACACCTATCGATTTTTAACAAAACAGGCCTACTCAAATTTATCTAACCTAACTATTTTCACTTGTTATTGTCTAAAAAACAGACAGAGTTATCCAAAGATAGGCTTACTTGGCGCCAGTAGACAGCCCTTTTTTCTCCCATAAATAACTCCCGCGGAGTGAAGAAGAGGTGGAGTTACGAGACTTCTCAGACAGTTGAAGTGTCCAATGGAGTTAAGAGATTTGCTCTCAAGCTATTTTCAACACTTTAGATTGGTTAATAATTTGTAAAAATAACAGATCCACGTGGGGACTGACCAATAGCATCGATTTGTGAAAAAAACATGAAATTGACAAAATTTGGACATAGGAGGTTTCCGCCCGACAGCGACGATTTATTCCATCCAAAGTGCACACACACAGCAGTGAACACACACACACCCGGAGCAGTGGGCAGCCATTTACGCTGTGGCGCCCGGGGAGCAGTTGTGGGTTCGGTGCCTTGCTCAAGGGCACCTCAGTCGTGGTATTGAAGGTGGAGAGAGCACTGGTTATTCACTCCCCCCACCTACAATCCCTGCCGGACCTGAGTCTTGAAACCGCAACCTTTCGGTTACGAGTTCGACTCTCTAACCATTAGGTCGTACTTCCTCGTAATGAATGACTTCCCCTAAAGAATCTCATGTTAGAAATATTATACGTTAGTCTGTCACCATTTCATCAATTTTGTGTCTGCTGAAATCACCCTTTGCTTTCAGAACATCCAAACTGCCCTCTGAATCTGAAACTTCACTTTAACTGTCTGATGTCACTAATATGATGTAGGGTTAACGTACCTATTAAGCTCATTAAGCACACTTACAATTTTGAGATCAGATTATAAAAAGAAAAAATAATTTATTATCCTACTTGATGTTTTAACCAATTGATATGGGTGTTACTATATACCTCCTGTAGTTTCAAGTCAATCAGATCACTGCACACTGAGATATGGGTCTCCATATGTTCACACTGTCTGGCGACCATTTTGAAAGCCGTCTAAAAACTTTCACCAAAAGAGTAGCTCCTTAAATATGCATTTTTTTTAGATGTTTAAACCTTTATTTTGGGTAGGTTTCACTACTTATTGTAAAATTAAGAGATTAATGTTTAGACCTTTGCATATTATAACCTGGAACTTGGATGTGGGATATAATTACATTAGATCCAAAAGATAGTTTTAGCAACACAGCGCAGATGCTACAGAACACAGTTAGCTGACTAGCTGTATAAGATTGTGTGCTACGCTAACATATTACTTCACAGGCATTACTGGCTTGTACTTTTACATCCATAATATTATAAATTGACAGTTTATTGCTGGTCTGTCGTTTTACAGTGCTGTAATTTTTAAATATTTCATATTATTTTAAGGTGAACTTAAAGGGTACACTACTATGAAAATCACACAGCTTCAGTGTGACATCAGTAAGAAAAAGTATAATTTCATAGATATTGTTAATAATAGTTGTTCATAATAAAATATGTATGAACTTAATACATGAACTAGATTATTTATTTTGCAAAATATTGTCATTTTAATAAATATTACATGAAATTTATTAAAAATGGTTGCTGCTCCCATTAAGCTCAGTGTGCCCTCTTTAAGCTCTTCCACATTGAATGTCTATGTAAATACTTCATAAACAGACTTTTGTAGCAAATTAGCTCAAAAAGGGAATTGTATATAAATAATTACAATTAATTATGATTAATTACAATTATTTATATCGGCTGACAGTAACAACTGTCACAGAGTTAAATTGCCATCAGCTGATCTGTTCGTCCAGCGAACATTCAGTGTAAATTCATATCAACTCTAAGAAAGGATATTTCCGTGGCCACAGAAAATACCTTCCTATTAATGCATTAGAGCATGTAGCAAGGGTCAAAATCGTAAAGGGACATTAATATGCAAGGCAGAATCAGAAACTCATGTAATTTGTGCACAAGAGTTTTATTAACTAAACGCTAACACACATAACTAATCTAAACAAACAACGAATAACATACACTCACACGTACATACAAAGTGGAGCTAAAGTGGATGAATGAAGCCATTAGAGAAAACAGAGAATGCAATTATGGAAAGAGCCAGTTAACCACCTGAGTAAAACCATCAGCGCCGTTTATAACGGGGTCTATAACTTATACTAAACCTCTGTTTCGTTTAGTTAAATGTACTATACTTGCACTTCCTTTGTTGTGACGGAATGTGGACTCGGATGAAAAGTCTTGATGGTTTCAAGGTTTTTGGACTCGCGATCACGTTCTTCCGGGTTGAAGAGTAATGAATTCCAAAGATGTTCTGACTCAGTGGTGATAGGAAGTTCTTCCCAGGTGAAAAGTGAAGAAGAGTTAAGAGACATCAGCTAAGATCCAAGAATCTTTGTTTGAATGGAAAGACAAGGCCGTAAAGCCTGGCACAAAAACTTAATGGTCCAGAAGAGTTCCAGCTCACATCTTCCTCATCCTCTTGGGTCCTAACAGAACCGCAGACTGGGTCTTTGTGGTCAAGAGTCATCCCCAGGCTGGGAAGATCACCCACGGCTCTATGTTGGGGGCCCGCTGGCGCACCCGCACCGGTTCGGGCTCTCCGTCAGAAGATAGCAGAAGAACTTTTCTTAGAAGAGAGGTTTTTTAGAAGAGAGGGCCGGACCTGTGAGTGAGACCTTTATCTGGTATAGAGGTCACACCTCTGAGGAGTCAAAGAGCCAATGGGCTCCCGTCTCTTTGGAGGGAAGGTTTTACGACTCTTTGTCTCTGAGCATGGCAATTTGCATGGGGTTGGATTAATAGGGGATATACAAACTATTGAAGATTCTTAGAACACTAATATGTTGCATAGGTAGCAACATATAATATACACTCTCAATTAGATCATCCGAAGACGAATTGATAGAGATCAAACATGATATAAGTGAGGTAATATTAACTAGTGATCTATCATAAACATGCATAAAACAGGATACAGTACAAAAAGACAATATACAAAAACAGTAACAATATACACAATGACCTGAAGGATATGGGTGTTAATTCAAAGAAAGGTTTTTCTAATTAAATAGAGAAGAGTCCACTTTTATGGGCATTATGTCTTTCCTAAAGGGAACTGTTGCTCTGACCGCATTCCTTTGACCAATAAAACTAGTGTTATCAGATAGGTTGCCATGGCACCGGGGGGCCTGGAGTCATGGACAGACATACGGCACCCAGAATGTGTGTTGGGTGAGGGGTCTGTGACTGTTCTAATCTAAATCCAATCTATTTGTGAAATCAATGTTAGAACAAATGTGTGTCTGATTGGTCCAAATGCTACACTTTACATATAAACTGATGGTTGTCACTTTAAATTAAATTTTTAATAAAACATGATGTGAGCTTAATGGGAACAGGGGTGTGCTTAAAGGGACGTACCCATTAAGCACAGCCAGACTTTTTGCATTTAATAATGTATATCTTAATCAAAATGCTTTTGTCATTTAAAATGAAATTAAATATTTTTGTGTGAGAGATTAATATTTTATTTTAACATAACTTGTACTGAAGCCAATATCTTGTGGACTAAAAATGTCTCAATGTTTAGTGAGCTTAATAGGTATGTTTACCCTATAAATTAATGTAGCGGTGCAGATGCACACCTGCTACATAAACACCAATGAGATATCAGCTATGACGGACCAGATTTTTTTTTTTAATGTAAACAACTTATGTTAGCCTGTTCCTTATTGTAAAAAAAAAGTAATATGTTCAGAAGACTTGAAATTTAGCCCAAGAGCTGTATGAACTAATTTTGTGGTACTTTATGGTGGATTTTGTCATTATTGGAGAATGGTAGTGAAAATCAGTGTCCACCTTCATTTTATGAAAAATAGCATCTTGAACATTTTGGGAGGAAAAAAAATCCCTTTTTTTGTGTGTTCCACAGAGGCAGGGCATAGCCAGAATTTTGTCACACAACTAGTCTGGGGTGGCAGAATGTAGGGGGAGTTTGAGCTGGAAATAAGTAGGCTCAGCACAGCCCTTAACCCTTAAATGCATGACTGTTTCGCTAATCACTCTTACATATTCGGGTCTTTAGCGACCCAGACCTATACATCCAGCACGGATGGATCCTAAACTGCTGCAATAGCAAAAAACTCTTGATATTTTAAGAACCATTACAGAAGAATAAAATAAAGCATATTTCGTTACCTTTTGAAACTTAGAAGGGTTCAGTTTGAGCAGATGATTGTACCATTGCCGTCATCGTCAGACGAACTTCCACAGTACATTCAGCATCTGCCTCATATTCGCGATCTCAAACATATTCGCAAAACTACCATTTTCAGTGACTTCAAAATCAATAGTTTGATCGCTGGCAGCTTATTTACCACATCCACCATCAAATGACAGTGACATTTATATTTTATGGCATACAGTAATTGCTCTGCAGTATAGCCATTCAAACCAGTTAAATTTTTGCTGACGATATTCTTTTGTTTTAAACCTGCGGAGATTAGGAGTGAAATATCACGTCATTATTGTCTATTAAACAGTGCCACCCAGAGGAATAAAGGTGAATTGGATGTATTGAGTCATCAAATATTTGAATATTTTTGCGCGGAAAAAAATATACTTACACTAATACACACCTCGGGTCTCTAGCGACCCTATACACTTTTTATGAAAAATTAATCCGAAAACAGACATTCTCTTAAATTTTTATTATTTTTTTCTTGTTATATTGTTTATAATGAATAGACTGAGGAATACTAAGAAAGCTGATGTCTAAAGTTAACCTTTTGAGCGGTACGGTCCCACATATGGGATTCTTATTTCCGTGCCCCTGGGAGTACGGTCCCACATATGGGATTTAGAACGTTCGGTGACGTCACATAACTGCCAAATTCAAACTGTGGTTTCGCGCGTTTACTGGCGCTGAGCCAGAGAGAGACGTGCACTGCGACTGTAATATTATCACAACAATGCAGTGTTCTTAACCGCATAATGCATATTTTAGGTTTCAGACATTTAAATACACATAAGTACTAGTAAAACAATACATTTAGAGCTTGTAAAATACACACAGATGTCTATGGAAGCAACAATAACAATCCATTCCAATTTAATTTGCCGATGTGTTTTATTCATATCAGATACACATAGTGTAAGTACCTATAAAGTTCACTCTATTCTTCACCCAGTTCACCGGCCACTTACTTGCATGTATTTTGGGAGAAACTGATGAATTCACGTGCTGTAAATCTGACTGACAGGACTCTCTGAACTGCGGCGCGAACAAACATGGCGGCGCCCATCTCACGTTACAGATCACGATCAAGATCATTTATAAAGGTGTTTAAAGGACAAAACACACTCATTTACGCATATTTCTGAATCGGAATATCAGATTGTCCATGCCATGGTAAGCAAGTTTGTGAATATGTTAAATAAAAATCCAGTGTTATTGTGGCCGCGGTGTGTCACGTGATAATCATGACGCGTCGCTATGGAAACAGTAAGGGCAAACGTTCTAAAATAACGGTCGCCTTAAAAAAACTCACTCTGGGGGGACCGCTAGAATATTTTAAACTCACCACTGAAAAGGTTAAAAAATAAAGGAGGGAGAGGGTAGTAAACGACGTCCCGGGTCGCTAAAGACCCGAGGTATGCATTTAAGGGTTAAGTAATTTACTTGATCTTGTTGCCATGAAAACCTTGTGTACATACTGCTGCTGTATATTTGTTCATATAATGAATACTTGAATGTAACACAAAGAGAGAGGTACTATTATAGAAATGCTAAAATGTGATTTAAAATGGTGACTGGCCAAGCAACTGCTCATCCCCCAGATGATGAACTGTCAAGATATGCCTGTGATTTGAAAATGACTCATTTAAATTAGGTGCATGTGATTGCTAGGTTGATTATCTGATGAAAATGATTTGGAATGAATTCTTATGTAGAGATATGTAGGATTTGTTTTTCAGTAGTGTTTAAGATCCAGCAGCTTGGGAGTGTGGTGGCAAGTGGCTCCTAAGCTTGTTGAACAGCTTTGAATGTTTAAGCGAACTTTGATAGGAACTGCTGCAAACAGCAAGTTGAGTCATGAGTGAGGTAAATGCCGGAACATCTATCTAGCATGAAAGTGTATTTGCTTCTTGTCTTGTTAGTTAGTTGTCATTAGCCCCTTTCACACAGTAATGGCAGTAAATTGCTGTAGAATTACTGGAACGACTTTACCGGTAAATTCAAAAATGTGCTGTTCAAACAGGCAACGGCATTCTGTCTTTTTTTCAGTAAAGCACCATTCGACACATCGGTTTCAAGTTACCAGTAAATTCTGTGACATCATTAAATGGAAATGACTTCTAAACGGCTGTGCCTCCCAGCGTTGTGTTTGTAAGCATGGAGGGGTAAACACGGTCAGTGTTTTTGTTGATGTTTTAATTTTTGTTTAAAACGTCCACATTCATGCTGCTTCTTTTGGTCCAGAGACATCATATTAGACGACTTCAAAACACAGCGTGGAGTAAATGTGTCAACTGCGTCAGAATGTTATGATTGGCCCAGAGCCATTGAAGTTTGAATTTCAACGGCTCTGGATTGGCTCGGAGTAGATGTCTTACATCAGCGTGTTCTGCACTTACTTCAACAACACATCTCTTCTCGGCAGCATTTAAGTAGGCTCAAATAGCCACACTGCTTAAGAAACCCACTCTAAACCCAGCACTTTTAGAAAACTATAGACTGGTATCCCTTCTCCCATGCATTGCAAAAACTCTTGAGTGAGTCATGTTCTACCAAGTCTCTGCCTTTCTTGCATAGAACAATCTCCTCGACATCAACCTATTATTAATTGAATAATAGATTACCCAGTGTAGTAAAACCCAAATTTCAGAAATGTTGGGACGTTTTTTTTTTTTGTTGTTGTTGTTTTTTTAATAAAATGAAAACTAAAAGAATTTCAAATCACAAGAGCCAATATTTTATTCACAATAGAACATAGATAACATAAATGTTTAAACTGAGAAATTTTACAATTTTATGCACAAAATGAGCTCATTTCAAATTTGATGCCTGCTACAGGTCTCAAAATAGTTGAAACAGCGGCATGTTAACCATGGTGTAACATCTCCTCTTCTTTTCAAAACAGTTTGAAGACGTCTGGGCATCGAGGTTATGAGTTTCTGGTGTTGGAATTTGGTCCCATTCTTGCCAAATATAGGTTTCCAGCTGTTGAAGAGTTCGTGGTCATCTTTGACGTATTTTTTGTTTAATGATGTGCCAAATGTTCTCTATAGGTGAAAGATCTGGACTGCAGACAGGCCAATTCAGCATTGGACTCTTCTACTACGAAGCCATGCTGTTGTAATAGCTGCAGTATGTGGTTTTGCATTGTCCTGCTGAAATACACAAGGCCTTCCCTGAAATAGACATCATCTGGAAGGGAGTATACAGGTGCATCTCAATAAATTAGAATGTCGTGGAAAAGTTCATTTATTTCAGTAATTCAACTCAAATTGTGAAACTCGTGTATTAAATAAATTCAATGCACACAGACTAAAGTAGTTTAAGTCTTTGGTTCTTTTAATTGTGATGATTTTGGCTCACATTGAACAAAAACCCACCAATTCACTATCTCAACAAATTAGAATACTTCATAAGACCAATAAAAAAAAAATTTTTTAGTGAATTGTTGGCCTTCTGGAAAGTATGTTCATTTACTGTATATGTACTCAATACTTGATAGGGGCTCCTTTTGCTTTAATTACTGCCTCAATTCGACGTGGCATGGAGGTGATCAGTTTGTGGCACTGCTGAGGTGGTATGGAAGCCCAGGTTTCTTTGACAGTGGCCTTCAGCTCATCTGCATTGTTGGGTCTGGTGTCTCTCATCTTCCTCTTGACAATACCCCGTAGATTCTCTGTGAGGTTCAGGTCTGGTGAGTTTGCTGGCCAGTCAAGCACACCAACACCATGGTCATTTAACCAACTTTTGGTGTAATGACCTTCTGTGGCTTACCCTCTTTGTGGAGGGTGTCAATGACTGTCTTCTGGACAACTGTAAGATCAGCAGTCTTCCTCATGATTGTATAGGCTATTGTGTAACCATTTTGAAGGTTCAGGAAACCTTTGCAGGTGTTTTGAGTTGATTAGCTGATTGGCATGTCACCATATTCTAATTTGTTGAGATAGTGAATTGGTGGGTTTTGTTAAATGTGAGCCAAAATCATCACAATTAAAAGAACCAAAGACTTAAACTACTTTTGTCTGTGTGCATTGAATTTATTTAATACACGTGTTTCACAATTTGAGTTGAATTACTGAAATAAATGAACTTTTCCACAGCATTCTAATTTATTGAGATGCACCTGTATGTTGCTCTAAAACCTTTATATACCTTTCAGCATTCATAGTGCCTTCCATGCACTTATGCACCCCCATACCATCAGAGATTCTGGCTTTTGAACTGAATGCTGATAACAAGCTGGAAGATCTCCCTCCTCTTTCGCCTGGAGGACATGGCGTCCGTGATTTCCATCAAGAATGTCAAATTTGGACTCGTCTGACCATAGAACAGTTTTCCACTTTGAAACAGTCCATTTTAAATGAGCCTTGGTCCACAGGACACAAAGGTGCTTCTGGACCATGTTCACATATGGCTTCCTTTTTGCACGATAGAGCATTAGTTGGCATCTGCAGATGGTACGGTGGATTGTGTTTACCGACAGTGGTTTCTAGAAGTATTCCTGGGCCCATTTAGTAATGTCAATGACAGAATCATGCCGATGAGTAATGCATTGTCGTCTGAGGGCCCGAAGACCACGGGCATCCAACAAAGGTTTTCGGCCTTTTCTCTTACGCACAGAGATTTCTCCAGTTTCTCTGAATCTTTTGATGATGTTATGCACTGTAGATGATGAGATTTGCAAAGCCTTTGCAATTTAACGTTGAGGAACGTTGTTTTTAAATTATTACAAAACCTTTTTATGCACTCTTTCACAGATTGGAGAGCCTCTGCCCATCTTTACTTCTGAGAGACTCTGCCTCTCTAATGCTGGGTACACACCACAAGATAATTGGGCTGATTTTGGGCCAATTTCTTCCCTTCCTGGTCAGACAATCCTAGGTAATGTCCCGATTAGCTTGGTGATTCTAAGATTATCTTATCAGATTTTCCTGTGGTGTGAGGTGTGTTAAGAGTGACTGAATCTGCTCGGAAGAACGTCGGAGGCACCACGATTGCGAATCGTAAATATTCAACATGTTCAACAATATCCAATCAAAAAGCGAGCTGACAGAAGAAAGAAGCATAACAAATGCAGTCATGGTGCAGCAAAGGATTTGGACAGCAGAGATGGAGGATCAGCTTGTTGATTTGTGGCAACAGCACGAGTGTTTATACAACTTGTCCTGTAAAACATATTTATTCTCAAGTCTCGAGAGATTTTGTTAGATTTCCCGTGTTCACAGTCGGGACTCTGGTTGAAAATCTGTTGGTGTGTGGTGTGCTGTCTTTGTCACATCGTGGCACACCACACACACTATAGCAGCAAAATGGTTAAATCTAGGATTTTTTTTTTTTTTTGTCCTCATGTTTGTGGTCTCTCACATTTTGAAGATCTTATAAGATTTTAAAAATCTTTTAGTATGTACCCAGCGTAAGACATCCCTTTTATAGCTAATCATGTTACAGACCCGATGTCAGTTAACTTATTTAGTTGCTAGATGTTCTCCCAGCTGAATCTTTTCAAAATTGCTTGCTTTTTCAGCCCTTTTTTGCCCCCGTGCCAACTTTTTTGAGACCTGTAGCAGGCATCAAATTGGAAATGACCTCATTTAGTGGATAAAAGTGTAAAATTTCTCTGTTTAAACATTTGTTATGTTCTCTATGTTCTATTGTGAATAAAATATTGGCTCATGTGATTTGAAAGTCTTTTAGTTTTCATTTTATTCAGATTTAAAAAATGTCCCAACATTTCCGGAATTCAGGTTGTACTTATAATTGTAGTTTTTTTATTCATAAAAAAATTTAAACCTCTCTGTTGACCAGCATGTTCCTGCCCTGCTATTTGAGTATTTTATTAAAAAATAATGATAAAAAAAAAAATCTTATTTCATTATATGAGTAATTTTATTTAATGATAATGATATATCATTATATAGTTTTTCTTTGTTTTATTTTATCTTTGATTATAAAATAAAATTAAAAAAACAAATAAAAACAATAGGATAAATACAATAAAATAATAAAGATACAAATTAAATAAACTGCTATACAGTGGTATGTTTGACAGTAGCTTTCAAGTAAGAAATACTACAAAAATTGAATAATCAGATCTAAAATAAATAAATAAATACAACTCTGAGTAGACATCACTGCATAGATTGAATATACACTGATTATTTTTAAAGCTATAAAGTGATTTAGAAATAGCAGTGAGTGGTTTTTCTCTTTTCCTTTGTTGTTTGATTAACATTAAATGATACCGATAGTTGCAGGGATACTAGACTGCTGTTACTTTAAGAGCTGCCTGGACTCAAAATAATGATAAACATCCAAATTCTTCTTAATTGTTTATGTTCACTTAAGACATTACCGACTGTGTTTAAAAGAATTCTCATTAAGATGGACATAATTTTGTGTGTATTTCACTGTTCAAGCACAATAAGTAAGATGAGAAACAGAAATGAATATTTCTGAATTGATTAAAACACAGCTTTTATTAAAATGCTGTAATTTTTAAAGTACCAGTACTAATAAAATTATAAATTGTACCATTTTCAACAGCGAGGTATTGCAATACTTTTTAGCACCAGTATATCATACAACACTACTGTTATGTTTGCATCAATATGCTATAATAACACGTTATTTCTGTTTCATTTTAGAGCGTGCACATGAAGAACTGGAGACGGGACTGCACTGTTTTTCTCTGTTTTACTCGGCACACTGCAACAACCACATCAAGCAACACGGGAGTGCCCTCTAGTGGCCATCAGGTATTATAACATCAACTCAAATACATTACAACTACAATCCACATGTTGTCACTAGGATGTCATTCAGAAACATGGATTTTCCTATCACTGCTACAGGCTGATGACATATAACTCTACCTCTCCTTCCAGCCAGATGATGCGACAGTAGCTGCTCACATCTCAGCATGTCAAACAAGACATTTCTTGCTGAAGGACATGACCTTCAGCTCAACCTTGCCAAGACAGAACTGCTTGTGGTTTCAGAAAACCCATCACTTCATCACAATTTCACAATTTTTTTGCTTTATTTATAAAGCACTTTCACACAACTACCGATTGATCCAAAGTGCTGTACAATACAGCTAAAATAAAACAAATAAGAGACCACAAAACATCAAAACACAATATAACAATACAATTGACAAGGCTAGATAAAAGCTATTGACAGAAGATGTTTTTTAAGCCGGCATTTAAATACAGACAAAGAGGGCGCAGCTCTAATAGAAGCTGGTAATTTGTTCCATAGACTAGGACCAGCAACAGTGAAGGCTCGATCACCTCTGCAATGGAACCTCAATCTAGGAACAGAGAGGAGACCAAGATTACTGGATCTTAGGGTCCTATTTGGTTTATAAGTAGAGATTGCCTCAGAGAGATATGATGGGGCTTGATTTTGCAGAGATTTGAAAACAAAAGTTAAAATTTTAAAAAATAATTCTTAAATTTGACTGGTAACTTGTTTAGTGAAATAAGAATGGGCGAGATGTGGTTGAACCTTCGTCTGCCTGTCATCAATATTGCAGCAGCGTTTTGGACCATCTGTAAATGCATTACAGAAGACTGACTTATACCATAGTATAGTGAATTACAGTAGTCTAAACGAGATAGAACAAACAAGTGAATAATCTGTTCAAACTGTTTTACAGAGAGTAAAGATTCGATTTTTGATAAACGCCGTAAGTGGAAGAAACTTGATTTGACCGCTGCACTAATTTGTTTCTCAAAACCCAGGTTGCAATCAAAAAGAACACCAAGATTTTTAGCACAGGGTGTAAAGTATGAAGAGAGATGACCAAAATGAAGGACACAGTCTTCATATGACATTAAACCAAACAAAATGATTTCGGTTTTGTTCTCGTTTAACACTAAAAGATTCTGCTTTAACCATATTTGTAATTCGTTTAGACAATTCAACGGAGGTCCTAAGAACTCTTTACTTTTATGCTGCAAGGGAAAAGTCAGATGTATTATCAAACCTCTGCAACTGATCCAGAATACGGCAGTGAGAGTAGTCTTCAACAAGCCAAAGATCATCTAACTCAACCTAAGCAGAGAAATGACTAAAGACACTTTTTTTGTCAACATTTGATTCTTTAATACTAGCACTTTCTATTTTATCTACTTATTTCTATTTATTAGGGATGCAACAATACCACTTTTCCCAAAGTGAGTCCAATACCAATGCTTTTATTTTTGGTACATGCCGATACCAATACTGATATTTTCAAAGCAGTTGGAATTTTTTTTAAATGATTGGGTACAGAAACCAAAAAATATGAACCATGTTAGTTGGCTCATACTGCAAGTAATGTCAAGCAAGCAAAACATGCGCAACACCTGCACACATTTGTATTTGTGCAGAATGAGACAGACACCTGTAGCCTAATGCATTTCACACAGTCTGCTAGTTTCACTTTCACTTTAAATAAAGTTGTGTATGCTTGTCGTTTAAAATAAATGTTGTTAACAGTGAATGCCCCAATAATTTATATTTGTTTTATATTTACGATTTTGTTTTAACTGAAATGATGCACATGCTAAGTGAGCGAAGAGCAATCAAGATCATGCAACAGAAGTGGGCACACTCTCTCTTTTCTTACCAGCAAGTAACTAGGAAGTTTAACTTTGTTCTAAATTACGTTGCGTTGTACATTTTCACTGTGAATCTTAAATATTTGACAAATACTTTTGAGTGCATTTGGCTCAGATTGGGGTTGTGAAATTCAAATAATTTTTATTTGAGTGTAATATTCTATGAAAGTGTGATAATAACAAATGTATCTGAAGCAAAAATGTAGCAGCATGCTGAATTGCATTAATTGAAAAAAAAAAAGGCCGTTTTAGCAATTTAATGTATTGTATTTTCAAGGCTTGCATTTTGGGGGCTGTATAACATGCTGCAACATGGTTGTATATTAAAGCTGCAAAAAGTAAACATTGCTCATAAGATTACATTATTAGATTATTATTATTATTATTATTAGATTACACCAAAGTCCATTGTCAAGGTATTTTGTTTGTTTACAAATACCACCTATAATATTTAACGGTCAAAATTTGGATCATTTGATTTTGTTTTATAAATTCACTTTAAAAAAATCAGTGGTTCAAATTCAGTTGAATATTCAACTTTGCAAATCTGGGAACTGCAGGAATAGCAGTAGTGTACCGATGCGAGTCACCATCTGCTGTTAGCCGTTCACCAGCAGGTTGTGCAAGAGGCTGCTGACAAAAGCCAAAGCACAAGTAAAGGGAGTCATTCACAAAAACAGACTTATCAAAATGAACCAAGTAGTTATGGTTATTAGGGCCCGTACATACATGGAAAAAGCTGATTAAGACACAAAAGCAGCACTTCCTAACTTCTGATGTACAAAACAAATATTACATCTGAGGAAAGCATATATTTTGCTCTCCATGGCTTTGCATTGCTTTATTTCAAGATGTTCCCTGCCTCTCTGCCCTCATCAGCTGAGGTGCCCATCTCGGCCAGACTGTTGAATATTGTAGGTGGAATTTCTAAGCAAACTGAATATTTTGGAAATGAACTGTCGTAAGTACGTCTGTAAGTCATTTGTGAGTCGCTTTGGATAAAAGCATCTGCTAAATTACTAAAGGTAAATGAGAATGTAAATGTAACTGGTCAACATGGATGACAGATTTTTATTTTTTGTTTTATAAGGAAATTGTCTGTGAAGTGATTCCTTTTGTAATTTTCACAACTTAAATATATGTATGACATTGAAGTTCGTGTGATCATACACAAACGAAGCCTCACTTTCTGTCCAATCACGTGTGGGATTTGCTTTGTGTGTCAGAATCTTCGCACTCCCAGATCTTAATTTACTAGTAAGCTTTCATTCAGATGTATTCAATTACATTTTTTTAAATACCCGGTCATACACATAATATGAAGAATACAAATAATTTCAGGAAAATAAATTGCCATATGTTATTCATATTTAAATACATTATTCTTTTATTACATCATGTGTTTGTGTGTGTGTGTGTCTCTGTGTTTAATTTACCCATTAACCTTTGGCATTAAATGGCAGTATGAATATCAATATGATATCCATTCAAAATAGTGAGATTAGAATAAGTGTGTCCCAAAGCATAGTTCAAAAGACGTCCCTGGATGGTCTATTTCAGGTAGATTTTTAAAGTATGGATCTGTGCACACTCTATGGCTAATACTGCCCACAAACCATTGCGCTTTGGAGAAGGATTCGGTTCAGAACTACAAAGTGTTAAAAACTACAAACATGGTGGATGAGCGCTACCGACGGCTCAGTAGAGATTTAGATAAAGGCGTTTGAGTTACTAACAATCAAGTTTTAACCTAGTAAAATAAATAAATAAATAAATAAATATTTAATGGATGAACGACGGGTAGCAGATCACCGTGCTACTTCTTTTCTCTCCAAATACGGTACGAAGTTAAATTAAATTAAATGTAGCCTGGAGGATGTTAACTGTGACAAGATGATTGACAGGCCGGTTTACAGTAACAGGATCCGTTAAAGACGCAATTTTATGCCATTATCTATTCTTTTTCTACACATAGTATACCGGTAAGTAGGCAAACTGGGACGCAGCACAATACATGCCTCTACACGGGGTTTTGCTGGAGATTGATACGCGCTTTGTTTGAAGTGTGCGGTATGCGGTGCAGAAGCAGCAAGAGCTCACTGTGATTTCACATAAGACGCGTTTGCAGCACGCTATAATGATCAGTTGCTGTTCATCACAAACACAACATTTATCCCTTATTTTAAATTATTCAATGCATTAAGTTGTTAAATCAAGTAGCAAAACATTTGGACATACCCTATAGCCTACTTTTCTTATGTTAAACGGTAGTAGGCTATCATAAACACATTAAAATCACTGACAGAAACAGTCGACTTTCGTGCTATTTGTTTTGCATTTAAATTACAAGCATTTTTGCGAGTCATAAAGAACTTGTGTACTTTTGCTGGCTTTAAACCTAGCCAAAAAGCCATGTGTTGACAATGAAAAGCAGTAGACTATATGCGCATTTATGGTGAAATCACTACATTTGAATTATACTCGGATCGCTGCACTGCTGCATCTGCACCAACGCTTTGCCAAACCGCATCCGCCTGCAGAGAGCCTGCTCTAACCTGCTGATGGGCACGGAAAAAATACGCACCGCATATGCACTGCAAACCCGTTTTTTTTTTTTTTCCATTCGGTGGCCCAGTTTTCAAAATCAGTTTTATTGTTTTTACCGAGAGGGACAGTAATGGCGTTGCAGAGGGACACAACACATATTGTGAAGTAAAAAGATATCCCGAACAAGGAGTGAGTTTGTTTGCGTCACTATAGCTTAAATTAAAATGTATTGCATTGGTCTGCTACGTTTTGTTACTACTGATTAACATTAATTAGCCTAATAAAACTGAAATTCAAAATAAAATATATAAAAACTAAATAGAATATGTTTGCAAAAATAAAAACTAAACTAAAGCTAACAAAGTTAGGCTACTAATAAAACTAGTAAAAACGAAACAGAAATGTAGCAATTTTTGGAAAAAGACATTAAAATAAAAGTGAATTAAAATAATAACGTTGGTAGGCTATAGATAACCGATCTGATGTGTTTTGAAAAGTTTTATATGTAGAAAAATGTGTGAGATCTAGCCTTTTACAGGTTATTAGTTTGTTTCTGGTGTTCAAGAGTGCAGTGAAACAATCATATAATAAACTAAACGAAGTAGACCGTTGCCTACTGTTGGCTAATATTTCAGAAATAGGCTACTTCATAAATCAAGACGTTGCTGAATATTGCTTCTTTGATTCATGAACCTGATGTTATCGTAACACCAACGCCTTGAAATCAAAATCAAAAAAAGAAAAAGAAAAAAAAAAAGCAACAACAGCCTCGAGCCCCTTTAATTTCAACCGAGGGGGATTTTTTTCATACTGCTATAAAAAGCCATTTTTACATTGTCACAAAAAGTAGGAGACCCAATTCCTCCAGGTAATTTCACCATGTATATAAAAAGTAGGCTATGTGAGACGCAGTCTTTGCCGTTTCTTCTAATTCAGTGCCACTTAAAAAAAGGGAAAAAAGTGGCACTGAATACAAAGAAGAAACGGTCGTGAAAGCGCAGTGAAAAATCATTTAATAAACGAAGTAAACCATTGCCCATTGTTGGCTAATGTTTCATAAATACTTCATAAATCATTGAGGAAAAGTTGTTGTATATTTTTGTATATAATTTGATTCTTACCTGAACCTGACGCCATTTCAACACCTACACCTTGAAATCAAAATCGAAAGAAAAACTTTCAAAGAAGAGAGACCTATCTGATCTATCTGATGATCATCAGTGCCCCGCCTGCAGAGGCTGAAAAAAAAAAAGATTTTACATTTATTTGAGTGAATTAAGAATAGAAGAAACTTATTATTATCCATTATTTTTTCCTCTTTTAAACCAGAAGTGAAATACGAAAGATGTGTCTGTGTAGATTCATCACTAAACCATCCAGGTGTTTAAAACATTCCAAAAACATACTTTTTATTAAAATCACTGGACTATAAAAGCTACGAAAGACGCAGTTTCTTCTTTAACTGTTTTGACCAGTGGTTCTCAAACTGGGGTTCGTTTGGTGACGAAGGTACGCGAACAAAATGCTCAGTTTTGACATTTATTTAATTCTACCGCAAATTAAAATAGTCTAAAGTATAGCCTAACATGCAAAATGCCGCTTCTAGTATACACACAGGCAGAAACATAAAATTTCTCAAGAGCAATTTTTGAAGGGGACACAAATAATACAGCCAAAATTGTACTTGTAAGGACAGATATGTGTACACAGCATGTGTAAACCGCATGGAGACCGTGTTTAAATATGAGTTCGGTTCATATGGTTCACCACGCGTTCATATTATAATGATTATTTTGCGTCCTCCATAGTATTTTAGGTTTCGTCTGGGACCGAGTACGTCTCTTTAGATATTCAACCGCATTAAGCCTGCCACTTAACATCATACTGAGCAAAACCCAACACATCGGTAGGTTTACAATATTAGCCTAATATCAGTTCACACACAGGTTTATCGCTGTGTTATTTGTAGTGGGGGACAAGCTACGGTATTAAGCTTGGTAACCTTATAAATTGTTCATAGAAAATACATCGGATATCATTATTTTTTGTCATGACTAATTTATTAATGATCCAGCATCATCTGTATTAAAGAGAAAGAATAATTTCACCCGATGTTTAAAGAGAATAAAATAGCCTTGACAGCCTAATTACTTACACATAACTACTAATGAACTTTGCTCTCTCCCACCCAGGGTTGCCAGGTTTTCACAGCAAAACTAGCCCAAAATTAGCCCAATCGCTTTTCAGGGGGGATTTCCGGTAAAAATCGCGTTCCGGTGGGGTAAAATACACGTTTTTTTGGTGGGGTGCCCCTGATAAATGTCGCTTTCCAGGGGCTAAATATCACGTTATTGGGGTCGCTCCATCTCGCGGACATGAAAAACATCCCGCGGAAAGAGCGTAAAAGTAGCCCAATTGCGCGGGAAACCCGCGGACTTGGCAACACTACTCCCACCGGGCTCGTGCAAGTACACCCGGCTGCAGCCTGCAGATCGAGGCGGGACTGAACCTGGGGCGGGGCTGCACGTGTAGCCCCGCCCACAAAACTTATCATTGGTTAGTGGCAAAGTAATGACGTCGACGCCGCGGTAAACAGGAAATGTTGTTGAAACAATACTAATACATAATTATACAAAACAAAACTGTGAACCCGTTAATTACTTATACCTGGTAAAAAATATATTGTATTAAACAATACATTGTAAATTTGTTAATTTTTGGAAAACGTTTCATTATGTACATTTCCAAGCAAGAATCCAATTACTGCTTTTGACTTGTCACATTGCAATCGCACTGTCTACGAATTTAGTTTATTTACAACTTAAGTTTTAAGTTATTTCTATTCATGTGTATTAGTCATTTACCACTTATAAGTTATTTATGGTCGTTTTTTTATTTTAATTTCAATATATGCTTTACTGTTACATGTATTATTAACATTTAAATAAAAGTTAAATATTCTCAGCAAATGCCATGTCTTAAGATGTTATTAAAATTAATGCTAACACTTTACAATAAGGTTCATTAAACATTACCCTATTAACTAACATGAACTAACCATGAGCAATAAATTTGTTACTGTATTTACTAATCTTCGTTTATGTTAGTTAATGAAAATACAGTTGTTTATTGTTTGTTCATGTTAGTTAACACAGCATTAACTAATGTTAGCAAGATTAATTATGTATTAGTAAATGCTGAGATTAACATTAACAAAGATTTAAAAATGCTGTATAAGTGCAGTTCCTTATTAGTTCATGTTAACTAATGAACCATATTGTTACCAAATTAATAATTAATGGATTTACTTGATAATGAAAAGCTTATGGTAAAACTATCAGCGTTGTTTGTATATAAGTGTTCCTGTGGCTCAGTGGTAGAGCATTGCTTTAGCAGCACAAAAGGTTGTGGGTTCAATTCCCAGGGAACACACATACTGATAAATAAAAAAAATATATATATATATATATGTATAACTTGAATGCACTGTAAGTCGCTTTTAAAGCATCTGCTAAATGTAAATATGAATAACATGCCAAGACAATTATTTCCTTGTTATTTATTTAGGTATGAAACGGTGTAATTCTGATAAAGAAAGGTGAAATTTGTACATCTGTATATAACATCTTTTCGTACATATAAATCTCTGGTTAAACGAACGTCCTTTACACACTTTTTTCCTTTAATACTTAATCTCCTTTAATCATTAAACCTTCCTTCTTTATACACTTTACTGGCACATGAAACAGCAGTCTGGGTCCTCTATGCTGTCGCAGAATCCTCTCAGGCAACCACGCTTTCCATTACCATAAAAACCCGAGCAGGATTTGAACAAGGTTTTACATGTGTTACACTCTTTAATTTCAAAAGGCACCCGCAATTCAGCCTTTGATGTTTCACTCCATTTTCCCCAGTTCACAACACCTGTATCCAAACACACACACAAAACAGAACTCTTTCATATGCACATCTAAGATTATGTTAGCCATGCCAGTGCTTTAGAAAAAGCAAGAAGCAAGATTACTTAAAGCCAACCTTATACTCATGAGGCCTTATGCATACTTCAATGCACACATTTAAACTTTAACGCACTTACTGTCAAGCCATGCACAGTGAGCCTTCTGTCTGAACCGGGCCTTGTTTACAATTGCCCTAAAGCAACTGCAAGTAAGAGACAGATTCATGTAGGCAGCATCTCCATCCTGTAGCACTACTTCAAGGAGTATCATCTCCAAGACCTCCATGGGTAACTGGAAAGTATTTATAAGAGGATTAATCCATTTGCTTGAATGGAATATTACAGTATTCCAGCACAAAAGAAAAAAAGACATCTTACATCCAAAAGTTGCAACTCAGCAGTCATGCTTGCCTTTTGTGCCTAAAAGGATAGCAGAGAATACAAGTCAGTCTATATATGGAAGAGAAGAAAAAAAGTCTTATTAAATGTCTCATACATTCTTTTCAGTATGCCTCATTTGTCTTTTTGTTGCGTGTCTTTCTCCATCAGACCTGCAATGAAAAGAAGTACAGGACAGGTGTGTAATGCAATTCTTTTAAATTATGCAAATAAAGCGTTCTCTCAAACTCAAAGGAAAAGCTAAGTCATTGATCATTGAAGCTTCAATGGCTGCCGGACCGAGGAGGAAGACTGAGGCAGCGAGGAGGAAGACTGAGGCGGCGTCTGCTGAACCGAGGAGGAAGACTGAGGCAGCGTCTGCTGAACCGAGGAGGAAGACTGAGGCAGCGTCTGCTGGACCGAGGAGGAAGACTGAGGCAGCGAGGAGGAAGACTGAGGCGGCGTCTGCTGGACCGAGGAGGAAGACTGAGGTGGCATCTGCTGGACCGAGGAGGAAGACTGAGGCAGCGAGGAGGAAGACTGAGGCAGCGAGGAGGAAGACTGAGGTGGCGTCTGCTGAACCGAGGAGGAAGACTGAGGCAGCGAGGAGGAAGACTGAGGCGGCGTCTGCTGGACCGAGGAGGAAGACTGAGGTGGCATCTGCTGGACCGAGGAGGAAGACTGAGGCAGCGAGGAGGAAGACTGAGGCAGCGAGGAGGAAGACTGAGGTGGCGTCTGCTGAACCGAGGAGGAAGACTGAGGCAGCGTCTGCTGGACCGAGGAGGAAGACTGAGGCAGCGTCTGCTGAACCGAGGAGGAAGACTGAGGCAGCGTCTGCTGGACCGAGGAGGAAGACTGAGGCAGCGTCTGCTGGACCGAGGAGGAAGACTGAGGCAGCGAGGAGGAAGACTGAGGCAGCGTCTGCTGGACCGAGGAGGAAGACTGAGGTGGCATCTGCTGGACCGAGGAGGAAGACTGAGGCAGCGAGGAGAAAGACTGAAGCGGCATCTGCTGGACCGAGGAGGAAGACTGAGGCGGCATCTGCTGGACCGAGGAGGAAGACTGAGGCAGCGAGGAGGAAGACTGAGGCAGCGTCTGCTGAACCGAGGAGGAAGACTGAGGCGGCGTCTGCTGAACCGAGGAGGAAGACTGAGGCGGCGTCTGCTGGACCGAGGAGGAAGACTGAGGCAGCGTCTGCTGGACCGAGGAGGAAGACTGAGGCAGCGTCTGCTGGACCGAGGAGGAAGACTGAGGCAGCGAGGAGGAAGACTGAGGCAGCGTCTGCTGAACCGAGGAGGAAGACTGAGGCGGCGTCTGCTGAACCGAGGAGGAAGACTGAGGCGGCGTCTGCTGGACCGAGGAGGAAGACTGAGGCAGCGAGGAGGAAGACTGAGGCAGCGTCTGCTGGACCGAGGAGGAAGACTGAGGCAGCGTCTGCTGGACCGAGGAGGAAGACTGAGGCAGCGAGGAGGAAGACTGAGGCGGCGGCTGCTGGACCGAGGAGGAAGACTGAGGCAGCGAGGAGGAAGACTGAGGCAGCGAGGAGGAAGACTGAGGCAGCGTCTGCTGGACCGAGGAGGAAGACTGAGGCAGCGAGGAGGAAGACTGAAGCGGCATCTGCTGGACCGAGGAGGAAGACTGAGGCAGCGAGGAGGAAGACTGAGGCGGCGGCTGCTGGACCGAGGAGGAAGACTTGAGGCTGGGTTGGTGGTGAAGCATGGGTGGCGATGTGCTTCAGCAAATTTGCCCGAGTTATTACAGTTGCTGAACAATAGCAGCAGTGAAAGTGGGACTTTGCCCGACATTTTAAACTACATTTTAAAATGGTGAAATCTGAAATGGCAAAAAAAGAAAATAAGTTTGTTGAAAATTGCCTAAATTTAACCTTCACTTGTTTGCATTTTGCTCTGGACGGTGGACAGTCGCAAGACAGAATTTTCATCAGCACCATCCATGTGCAAACTGAGCCTTAAAATTAAACATTCTACTACAAATTCACAAGCAATTCAATCAGAAGCATGCACAGTGCATTGCTGGCTGGTTTGGCACCATATTAAACTTTAACTAAAGTGACATAAGCAAAAGACAGTTAAACTCACCATGATGTTGCACTGCCCACTGAAAGTGATTTTTGATGTGATAATACATCAGTTGTGGCATACTGGTGTAATTGCAGAATGGGCACTCAATAGTGCAGTTTTTTAAATACTGCTCACATTCCCCCTTGCTTAACACAGTTTTGTGCATTTTTGCAAGGGGAAATGGCTCTTAAAAGAGCCTTTGGGTTATAAAGTGAAGAACAACAAAAAAAGAGGAGAGAGATGGAGAGATGGTGGGGATGACAATGACAAGGATCTGCAAAAAGAAGGAAATACAGAGAATCAGTATTAGCAAAAAATGTATTTTTTATTTTATTTTTTTTACTCGTGCAGGGGTGTCTAAAGTCGGTCCTGGAGGGCCACTGTCTTGCAGAATTTAGCTCTAACTTGCCTCAACACACCTGCCTAGAAGTTTCTAGTATGCCTAATAAGATCTTGATTGGCTGGTTCAGGTGTGTTTATTGGGGATGGAGCTGAACTCTGCAGGACAGTGGTCCTCCAGGAGCAGGATTTGGCACCTGCTCTAGTGCATATACTGTATAGCAGCATAACAGTGTGTAATATAAAAAACGAGCTCTACTTTCAAGGACTGTTAAACTTAATCATACTTTTGGTTTAATTATTATTATTAAATGTAGTTTACTGTTTATTTTAATAGATGTATAATTATTAATAATAATAATAATAATAATAATAATATCTAAATATTTTACATTTAATCATTTTATTCACAGAAAAACAATATAAATTTGTATAGCTACTGTTAATATGAATTTGTCCTTTATTACTTCTGCTGGTTCAGTTTTGCCACTGTATTTCTTTTTAAGGGGCTTATTTTGGGAACACTATATCCTAATCATAATCCCACCAAAACCACACACACACTAACGTTTCTAATGCTGCCTTCAAGTGCTCTCGGAATTATCTTAAATACGAGTTTCCTAGGTAATCATGAACGTTCTTCCATTTCGTAATCACAACTTCAATAGTGAGAATTATCAAATTTCCGATAGAAAGTGAAGGTGGCATTAGGCCTACGATGCTTTTGGGAAACGCAGACCTGGTTATTTTAAAAGCAGACCTACACACCTTGCGTGACATGGTTGAGTGAGTAAAGTTACGCGATTTTATTTTTAAACTACTTCACATTTCCTTTTAACAACACACTAAACGCCACTTTAGAATTAATCATTGTAATTAAATTTGACAAGAGACGTAGCTCGCCTGTACTCACCATGCAGCGAAGAACAATCGACGTTATGACTTGACGCCATTAACCAATGAGAACAGTTTTAGACGGGACGAGACGTGCAGCCCCGCCCCAGATACAGCCCCGCCTCGATATACGTCATTACTTTGCCACTAACCAATGAGAAGTGTTGTGGGCGGGACGACACGTGCAGCCCCGCCCCAGGTGCAGCCCCGCCTCGATCTGCAGGCTGCAGCCGGGTGCTTCTCGAACTTAAAACGCTTTTTGGGTTTATTTTGTTTTACTACTTACACAATTATTTTAAGTATATGTCCATTATATTATTTTCAAGACACAGAGTTGCTTGTAATGATATTTTTAGGGGGGACAACCCTCAGATAGGGGGGGTCCTGTCCCCCCCGTCCCCCCCGGGATTTACGCCTATGCACACAGGGAAATGGGAGTACCGTACACGGTCAAATAGCCTACATGACATCCAATCAAAATACCTCATCTTTTGCGGACAAAACTGACCGCGTTCATACAAGCAGCGTGCATGATAGGATAAAACAAGGCAAAATTTGGGCTGTCAGTGAAAATTTAATAGAGGTCTAATCGTAGCCCAAGAATAGACTAGTCATCAAATAGAATGCCTACATATATACATCTAATACACAACAAAATGGCAGTCCATCCAAATCAAATATACACCTTTTATTTAGAAAAATATATTTTTTTAACAACTTAGGCAACTTAAGACAATACAAAATGATAAAAATACAAAAGAATTAATGACAAATAATACAATACACTTAGCCAAAATATAAATATTATGATAAAAAAATATGGAATTTTTAACTACTTTTTAACCATTTTACCACTGGTTCTGACGAATACAATAAGCAGTAAACTATTTTCATTGTTCATCATTCTTATATAATTAAAATCATAGAAATGAAATACAACAATAGAGAGAGAGAGAGCATATTCTGGTTCGTAGCGTAGGCCTACTGTAAAACAAGTGCTACAGCTCTCAATCAGGGCGCGCTGTACTTCCATATTTCACACAGATTTACATAGGCGCTGCCGTGTTGAGTTCGTAAAGGTTTATTGCTGTTGGTTTATTAGTACTTTATATAATAATTTAGTAATTAGTTGACAGATTATTTTTCAAGTAGTCTATTGCATGACTTCCAGGTTGTTCCAGCCCAGGGGCCTCATTTATAACCGTTGCCTAAGCACAAAACCTGCCCTGAAAGAGGCGTACGCCACTTCCTACACAAAAGGTGGGATTTATAAAAACAAACTTGACGGGAAAATTTGCGCACCTGCACGCAAACTCTGAGCCATGCGTACAAACTCTTTTTCCAGGAGTGAGAATTAATGAAGTAAACAACGATTTTAAACTCTGTTTTCATGTCGATACACACATTTACATTAAATATTCCACTCTCATAATGTAAATAAGCACTGAAATTACAAGCAAGTCATTATGCAGAAGTTAAACAAAAATTAGGCTATATGAATTTAGACACATTTGCAGTGGATGCGCTTGATCACTTTTCCTGTGGTATGCTATGTTTTAATGACAGCGAGGAGTGCTATAGGTGCACAATAATCCATCTTTAAACTGCAGATCTCATGTTATGAGAAAATATTTTTAGCGAGAACAATGATGCGCACTTACTTCGATAGTATGGCGGACACTCGGTTGTCGAATGGTCCATTGTCCAGTTTGAATAGGTTCAATGATAATAACTTACTGTACATCCGCAGCTGCATAGAGGTATTAATATCGTGTGAAGACATCTCCACAAATTTATGAAAAATGCCACTGTATTTGAAGGATACAACTGGAAGTAAACGGTTAGATTTGCACGTTTCATTTTTTAAAATACGTCAGTGACGCACCGAGTGAGACAATTGTATTTACACTGCCAATAAATATAGGCCTATCTGTTTCCACTAAAAATAGCCAGTGTAAAAGCCAATGTAAAAGGATGAAATCAACTTTATTCTTTATAACTTTAAATTTTTATACTAAAATATTTATTTGATAACTATTTAAAACGGTTTTGTTTTTTTATGAATATTTTGATATATTTATTCTGAAACAGAACAAGCATATTGGATGACTTTTAGCAAAAAAAAAAAAAAAAAAAAAAAAAAATATTAAAAAGTTTGGCACAATTGGTATTTATAGTGCGTATCATATTTCCTTAATGTCTTGTACCTTTGACGGTGTTTAAACATGGTGTCACGTGGATGGGAATATGCATGGAAATGATATGCAGATGAGGTTATGCATAGTAAAACTAGGCGTTGTAAGCTCCATATATGGTGATTTCGGGGAGGAGTCGGGGTGGAGATGCACGTACACACAATCTTCCCCTAACTGGGATTTATAAAGGGATTTTTGCGCAGGTTCCGGTGTACGCATGGTTTTATAAATCTGAAAACTTTTGTGCGTACGCAAAATCGAGCTTTTTCTGCCTATGTACACTTTAAGGATGAAATCCAAAGAGAGTTTTATAAATGAGGCCCCAGGTCTGTTGACTGCATTACTGTATATAATTTCAACATGCTGCTTTGCAATTATATTCATTGTGAAAAGCGCTTTACAGAGAAATCTGAATTTAATGTTTTCTTTTCTGCAAGTGGGTAGAAAAAATAAACAACGAAAAATTGAATAAATATTGCAATAAATATTCCCAGATAATATGTTCTTAAATTTGCTTTGGCTTTAGTACAGTGGAAATTTAAAAGACAATTTAATAAAAAAAAAAGAAAAAAAAAAAAGAAATATGTCTTCATAATAAAATAGTTTCAGGAAAGCGGTCATATGCAAATAATTCACATTCACATGCACTTTCTTCCTCTATCTCTTCAAAAGTCAAGTCAAGCTTTAATTCAATTCAATCCAAGTTTATTTGTATAGCACTTTTCACGATACAAAAAGTCCAGAGATGATCTGAATAGCTTGCCACATGGTCCGAAAGCCTTTGCTGTCACTGTTAGTGACACTGTCACTGTTGTTGATTTATTTATTTATTTTATTTATTTTTTTTGTTTGAGCATTTTGTTGTTTTGCCTTGAGACAGACTGGCTCTTGCTGTTTTGAGAGCTGCCTTATCTCCTGATCTAAATGTCTCATTTTGGATTTTTACCAGTCCACGAACCTCTGCTGTCATCCATGGCTTCTGGTCGGTGCATGTGGTGATGGTCTTGGTGACTGTCACATCATCTGTGCACTTTTTGATGTCAGCAGTCACTGTTTCAGTACTCTGTGTGGTCGTTGTGGTCGCCTGTCTGAACATGTTCCAGTCTGTGTGCTGAAATCAGTCCTGTAGTGCTGAGGTAGCATCGTCTAGCTATACTGTTATCTGCTTTTGAACCGGTTTGGCAAGTTTGAGCAGTGGTTTGTATGCTGGAATTAGCATAACAGAGATGTGATCAGTGATGAATCTCTATCCGCTTGGTAGCTGGTTAGTCCATGCAGTGTGCAGTCTGGGATGTTGTCATTTAGCCATGTTTCAGTGAAAATAAACACAGCAATCCCTTGTCTCATGCTGTGTAGACCGACTGAATTGAATTAAATCAGTTTATTAAGGTTACAATTAACAACAGAACCCAAAATTAAATTTAATTACGATTTATTTTTAAATAGCCTTTAATAATCAACACTCAACTTCAAAATTTTATGTAAACATGTAAATTGCACATAATGCAGTTTTTAAATTAACTTCTAAATGATAAAATTTCTATTTGTTGTTGAAATACATTAATTTACACAATGGCTGTCATCACTTGTTTCATAACAGATTTATTTAAACATACATTAAATAATTAAGACATCACTAACAGGTAAAGTAAAATATAATGAGTACATAGTGTAATGTTTCATAAAATGCTCTTCTCTAGACCTCATTTCTGGGCGTACGGTCGTTTCAACGCAAAACTTGGAATTTATCAATATGTATGTGAGCGGTGGCTACGATCAAATCACACGTCTGGTCTCAGCTCGTGTACGCCAGTTTTTGAGTTACCTGAATTTGCGCGCAGCATAGTAAATCTGGTGGAGAATTGAAGAATGACAGCATTTTGTTCATTTAGGTTATTTTCCTGACCGTCAAATGAAGCTCATTAGTCGATCGTTAATCAGCAAGATTAAATTAAGATTTTTTGTTGTTGTTGTTTATTTGTTTGTTTTATACAGGACTTTACAAAACAGACCATGAGGATTCACACATCATCGCATATCACGCACCTGCAGCGCTTCTATGAACAGAGAAAAACAGAAATTAAGTGTATAAACACAATAAAATAAACAGAGTGTTTACACTAAGTGCAAATAGCCCGCCTTGTTGGCAAAGGCTATTTACACTAACTCTGCCCACCGTGTGATTTGGTTCGTCAACATTAAAAAAAGAAGCTCATTTAACATCAGTGTCAGTGGCGTAGATGATAAGGCGTGTGCTTTTTGACGCGATCGACCTGACCCGAGTTCGAAACCGCGTTTTACCGAACTTTTTTTCTCCCTTTTCAAATCTCATATCGCATCGGAAAGGCATTTATTTTCAATAAAAATGAAGGAAATAATCAAAAAGTTGAAAATAAAAGTATCGGGTAGGGTTAGGGTAGGTGTAGGGAGGGCTTTATTGTCCCAATAAGGTGGCATCCATTTAATAATTTGAATTACAACTATAATTTACACTCAATACGTTATTATTGCGTTTTATAATGTACTACGATACTGAGGTGCAGATAATTGCCACTATTTGCAATAAGTAGCATAAATAGCAGAACATCTTGCTATTTTAACATAGTGTACTGTAAATAGAATCTATAGTAGGGTTCCTCAAATCTTACCCTGGAGGGCCAATCCACTGCAGAGTTTAACTCCAACCCTGATCAAACTCACCTGTCTGTGAATTTCTAATGATACTGAAGACATTGATTATCATGTTCAGGCGTGTGTGATTAGGGTTACAGCTAAACTCTGCAGGAAAGTGGATCTCGTGGTCCAGATTTGAGGATCCCTGATCTATAGCTATTTGCACTTAGTGAAAGAAAGAGACATGACATACAGCCAAGTATGGTGGCCCATACTCAGAATTTGTGCTCTGCAATTAACCCATCCAAAGTGCGCACGCACGCACGCATGCACGCACACACACACAGCAGCGGGCAGCCATTTATGCTGTGGCGCCCGGGGAGCAGTTGGGGGTTTAGTGCCTTGCTCAAGGGCACCTCAGTCGTGCTATTGAGGGTGGAGAGAGCGCTGTACATTCACTCCCCCATCTACAATTCCTGCCAGCCTGAGACTTGAAATCACAACCTTTGGATTACGAGTCCGACTCTCTAACCATTAGGCCATGACTTCCCCTCAGTGTAAGTAGCATATCGTTAAAAAATACTGCTATTTTCACTTAGTGTAAATAGAATCTATTGCTAAGAAAATATGCTATTTGCACTTAGTGTAAATAGCATCTATCGCTATTAGCCGCTGCCTAAAATAATAGCCGCTGCCTAAAATAAATAGGACCACACAACATATATAATAGGCTATAATGTACCTAAGTAATAGATTAACAAAAGGAAAAAAAAACTGCAACAATTATAGGCTACGCTCGTTTTTGTGACACTCAATGCATTTTATTTCTTTTCTTTACATCTTTATTTGATTTAATCCATCTGATCGCACAGGTGCCTCACGCACATACAAACAACATAGTTCTAGCGGTGGTTGACATTTCAGCCATTCATCATCAAACTAAAATGCAGTCAACCAAACATAAAAGTTACACTGTTTATTTTAAAAGGCCCGCTGTAAAATCAGCGTGCAGCGCCCAAACAAACATTTTTGCGCATGTGAAGGATTTTACACAGACATTAGAACATGAATGAAGTATAAAGCCTTGTTTAGGCTACATAATGAATAATAGTCATGCAACCAAATGTTACAAATATGGCAAAACTGGAAACTGTTACAATGGAGGCTCCCGGTTCGCTGCCTCCCCGCCATCAGAGGGAACCCTCGCCGGAATTTTAACCGGCCATTCAGACTCCATTTCCCACTTCGCCTCATACCTGGGACAGAGTGCGCGCACCTGTCGCTGGGCCACTCCCACTGCTCGTTACCTCCCCTATTTATACCGAACTCTGGACTGAACTCTTTGCGAAGTCTTGATTTGCCTCGGCCATCATTTCTGAGCGTCATTTCCCGTGTTTGTTTTCTGGTTTTGATTTTGGACTGTTTACCTGGGTTTTTTTATTCTCTGCTGCCTGCCTTGACTTTGGATTGTTTATACTGGACTCTGATATCTGCCGCCTGCCCTGATATTTGCTTGCCCTCCGACTCTGTCTCTGCCTAGCCTCCTCTGTACTGCCTGCTGGTGTATGGACATTGCCTGTTTTGACTATGTTGTTTAATAAAGCTGTTGATGGATCCAACCACTTCTGGTGCCTCGTCACAGAAACATTTGGATTCTTGTGGTATGAGACAGGCTTGTGAACCCAATGCCGTTTCAGTTTTGCTTGACAATTGTATGCTGTTTATAATGAATGCCACTATAGCCTAATTTATTTTATAGTTTAATTTGTTCATTTTTATTTTATAGTTTAAGATACAATTTTATAACTACTTATTTGTCATTCTTGTTCTGTTCTGAATACTGTTAAACTTAAAATATTTGTTGTAGAGCGAGGGGAACTAAATAGGCTATAATGTTAATATTTACCAGTATTGTAATATACATATGAATTACATGAATTAATGTAGCCAATTGTTTGCAATTTCAAGGTTAACGGGTGTTTTTCGAGTAAGATCAATTTCTCTTTCATGAGATCACTTCCTCTTTTTGGCCAGGTTTCATTTGTGTTGTAAACTCTCGGGGCAAGGCTTCTAAACCGGGGTGTTTTTAGGAGCGTGATATTTAAATGACGATTGTTTTCTGGCGCCACATTTATCAACATACTGTGGCGGGGTGGAAGGATCACACGACAAGGAGAGCTCAAATAAATACCCCGGAGGGTGGATTTATTCTCAAATAAAGAGTGGGGAAGTGAAGGTAGGCTCGCTGAGGTGCTCTGGTGCTCTCCAAGTGGGATTCCAGTGCGTGGTGGATCGGTGTCGTGCTTGAAAGGGCTGGATCGTTCACACGCTTGTCTCTGGAAATAAAGGAGAGGTAGCACGTTAGTTCTCTGCATGCAGGAGATTTGTCTCTCCCCATTACCTGGCCGCGGGCAAATGAGCGTCAGGTGTGGCCGATCCAGCCGTGATGAGCGGGTGCAGGTGATTCGTGTCCGTCTCCAGGGCAACGCTGATGAGTGCTTGGGACGCTCGTCTCCCCCCCCCAAAGCGTTGTCCTGGTCCTGGTGGAAACATAAGGTAACAACAAGGGGGAGACTGGGGGTGGGCGGGGAGTGACCCCTGACAGACCTGCGAATGCTGACCAGATCCGAGAGAGTCCGTCTGCGTTGGCGTTGGAGGCTCCGGCCCGATGGCAGACGACGAAGCAGAAGTCCTGGAGCGCGAGGAACCACCGCGTCACCCTGGCGTTGGTGTCTTTGGCCCTAGCCATCCATTGGAGGGGCGCGTGGTCCGTAAGGAGCGTGAACTTACGGCCTAGTAGATAGTACCGCAGCTCCAGGACTGCCCATTTTATGGCCAGAGCCTCTTTCTCGACCGTCGCGTAGTTCCTCTCAGCTGGCGTCAGCTTCCTGCTGATAAACAAGACGGGATGTTCTTCACCTTCCTGGACTTGCGACAGGACGGCTCCCAATCCCGTCTCGGAGGCGTCCGTCTGTTGCAGGAAGGGGCAGCCTAAATCGTGGGCACGCAGGACCTGTTCCTCCGTCAGCGCGCTCTTGATCCGTTGGAAAGCTTCCTCCGCATCGGGGCTCCAGACTACACGCTCAGGCTCCCCCTTCCTGGTCAGGTCTGTCAGAGGGGCGGCTAAGGAGGAGAAGTTAGGGATGAAGCAGCGATAGTACCCGCCAACCCTAGGAACGCTCGTACCTGAGTCTTCGTGCCCGGTCTCGGGGCGGCACGAACAGCTTCCACCTTCTTCTCCTGTGGCTTGATGAGGCCCCGTCCGACCTGGAAGCCCAGGTACTTTGCCTCAAACAGCGCTAGGTTGCACTTGCGAGGGTTGGTCCAGCCCTTCGAAGTTCCATAAGAACCCTCCGCAGCCGGTCTAGGTGATCTTCCCAACGCTCCGAATGGATGACCACGTCATCGAGGTACGCGGCTGGGTACTGCTGATGGGGCCGGAGGACTATATCCATGAGCCTCTGGAACGTGGCCGGGGCCCCGTGAAGGTCGAAGGGTAGGGTCCGGTACTGCCAGTGGCCACTTGGGTTCGAGAAGGCAGTCTTTGCCTTGGCGTTGTCAGAGAGTGGTACCTGCCAGTAACTCTTTGTGAGATCCAGAGTAGAAATATACCGGGCCCTTCCCAGGCGATCCAGGAGTTCATCCACTCGGGGCATTGGGTACCCGTCGAACTCGGAGACTTCGTTGAGCGCCGAAAGTCATTGCAGAAGCGGAGGGTGCCGTCCGGTTTCGGGACCAAGACGATTGGGCTGGACCACGGGCTGCACGATGGTTCAATCACCCCTAACTTCAGCATCTGTTGAACTTCCTCCTCAATAGCCTGCCGACGAGCCTCTGGGATCCGGTAGGGCCGTTGCTTTACGATGACTCCGGGTGGCATCCTGATGTCGTGTTGGAGGAGGTGAGTTCGCCCGGGGACTGTGAAGAACACATCTGAGAACTGACCGATCAGGTGCTGCAGCTCAGCATTTTGTGTCACCGATAGATCGGGGTTGGTATCCACCAACACGGGCTCCACGGTGGCCAGGGCAACGGTCTGTTCCCTGGTCCCCACCCATTTCTTCAACAGGTTCACGTGGTATAACTGTTCAGGGCTCCGTCTCCCTGGTTGGCGCACTCGGTACGTCACGGGCCCTACTTTCTTAATTACCATGTACGGCCTCCGCCAGGTGGCCAGGAACTTGCAGGCGGCAGTGGGGACCAGTACCATCACCCGGTCGCCTGTCTGGAACTCCCGAGGCTGAGCTGCTCGGTTGTAGTGCCGTTGCTGGGCCTGCAGGGCTTTGGCCATATGTTCCCGGACTAATGGCGTAACACGGTCGATTCGCTGTCTCATTTCAGCAACATGCTCGACAAGGGAGCGGTGCGGGGTGGGCTGTTGGTGTTCCCACACTTCTTTTTCCACGTCAAGCAGCCCGCGAGGTTGTCGGCCGAAAAGGAGCTCAAATGGTGTAAAGCCGGTGGACGCCTGTGGGACTTCCCGTATACCAAAGAGGACATAAGGCAGCATCTGGTCCCAGTCCCGTTTGTCCTCAGCTGCCACTCGCCACAACATCTGCTTTAGGGTCTGGTTGAAGCGCTCGACGAGCCCGTCCGTCTGAGGGTGGTACACGGTCGTCCGCAGCTGCTTTACCCGGAGCAAGCGGCAGAGGTCCGCCATTAGCTGGGACATAAACGGGTTTCCCTGATCGGTCAAGATCTCCGCCGGTATGCCAACCTGGCTGAAAAGCATGAAGAGCTCGTGGGCGATGTTCTTCGTGGTGGCTTTTCTCAGGGGTATTGCTTCGGGGTACAGGGTGGCATAGTCCACGATGACGACGATGTGTTCGTGTCCCCGGGCCGACTTCGGTAACGGCCCCACCAGATCCATCCCAATGCGCTCGAAGGGCACCTCTATGATGGGCAGCGGAATGAGCGGCGTGGGAGGAGGAGGCTTAGGGGAGGTCTTTAGGCAGACCAGGCAGGCTTGGCAGAAGTGCTTTACTTCGGCCTCCAGGCCAGGCCAGTGGAATCGGTCCCGAACGTGCTGTGTGGTGTTCACAGCGCCGAGACGTCCTGCCAACGGGTGAGCATGGGCCAGCTGTAGGACCGTCTCCGTCTTTGAGCGGGGTACCACTAGAAGCCTTCTTTCCTCCCCCCTCCGCTGGGCGACACAATAGAGCAGGCCGTTCTCTACGACAAAATGTGGGAGAGGATGGAGTTTTGGCCGTAGATCTTTTCCCTCCATCACACAGACCTGTGACCAGCAGTGTTTCAGCCACTCATCCTCGCGCTGGGCTCGGCCAAATGAGCCCCCTCCCGAGACCTGTTGGTAGACATCAAAGAACACGTTAGCACTATGGGAAGGGGACTCACCATCTCTCCCACTGTCGGAGGCCAAGAGAACGGGACGGCGACGGGACCTCCGCGCGGATTGCCGTCCACGGCGACCCCCTCTACGGCTGGCAGGCTGTGTGGCGGCAGTCAACAGTGCCTCAAAGCCCGGCCAGTCTCGTCCTAGTAACACGGCCACTGGCAGATCCCTGACGATGCCCACTTCGATGGGCCAAGATCCTGGGGCCGCTGAAATGGTCACGCGTCGAGTGGGTACACCTTCAGTTTGACTGGTATTTGAAGCAAATGTCTGAACACGACACACAGAGGAATATACTTAACACGTTTCATTGAAGTGGATTGGTAAACTTTGGAATGTTATATTTGTTGACTGTGTTACTGATGTGTGAGCTGAAGTTGTCGTGACGATCTTTCTATATCAAGGGTGTCAAACTCATTTTAGGGTGAGGGCTGGATGAGAAGAAATGTGACAATGTGCAGGCCGAATCACCTTTTTTATAAAATTAAAAAAAAAAAAAAAATCATGGTGCACCAAATTACAAATTAATTTGCAAAAAAGAAGAAAACCTAGAAAGACAATATTCTGTAAAACTGCATTTAATAAAACCTCAGAAACTGTTCATTAACACATTTCTTTTTGAAAAAATATGTCTACGAAATGGCAATCAAAAACGTTTCCTTTGAATATGAATATTATTTGTCAGATACTTTTTAGTAATGAGAAAATTAGAAAAAAAAATGCTATTAACTCATGCTACTAATTTGTGGACAGACAGTTACATTAAATATGAACCATATTTACAAACTAGAAAAACACTTATCAATTTAAAGAAACTGCCTTTAACATATTTAACAACTCAACAGTATTGCTTATGTAAGAAAAAAATAATAAAATAATTTCTTATTGGTTAATTAATGCAAATTAAAAAAAATCATTCACCTTGCATATGAACATTAAATATACACTAGAAATGAGAACTTTCCTTTAACAAAGAAATATTTTTTTCAAGATTTTAAATTTTTTTTTCAACCAGTTTTTGAGCCGATGCCAGTTTTTGACTCGCTGCACTCTCATAATGTCATTTAGATGTCTGTGTGTGAGTCGAGAGTGCAGGTTGGACTTGTTAATGTTCATTACAGAAATGCCTGCTCACAGAGATATGTAGTCCCAAACATGCTGAGGATTTTGGACGCAAAACCTGTCATTTTGGGGAACGTCGGTCTGAGGTTTTGGTAAAATAAATCCACAGTGACTGTTGCGAATTTGTCTTTCAAAGGTGTGTTGCACTGCAGTTCGATTAGTTCCATTTGGAGTTCCTCTGGAAAATCTGTTGCGCTCGCAGTAAACGGTGAACAGAAGAGAGAGAAATCCTTCTCAAGTTCATTGAAGACCTGGAAGTGATTCTAAAACTCATTCTGCAGACCAACAATTCACTGTAAAAAATGATAAGTTAACTTAACTTAAAAAAAATTGAGGAAACCCGTTGCCTTAAAAATATTAATTAAATAATTAAAATAATTAATTGTCAAGTTCACTTAACTTTTTTTTTTTAAATGATTATTATTTACTTAATTTAAAATAAATTGAGCAAACCTGTTTCCTTAAAGTTAAGTCAACTTATCACTTTTTACAGTGTATTTGTCCACGTTGTCTTTGTCGTGAGTGGTGTGCACAGATTTTAAAGAGGGAAAATGAGCTGGGTTACCTTGGGAAAGCTGTGTAGCCCACAGTTCTAGTTCCATCTCAAATTACGACTTTGTTGCGGCCTTGCATCTTAGCATTGAGCACATTTAAGTGCTTGGTTACGTCCACCATAAAAGCAAGATCACGAACCCACTCGGGGTCATCCAGCTCAGTCAACAGTTTTCCCTTGTCTTTCATGAGCTGACTGATCTCTGAGCGCAGTTCAAAGAAACGTTGGTTTGAGCACAGCTCCCCTGCTCAACCAGTGAACTTTGGTGTGGTAGGGTAGACTGTGAGAAATATTTTTTCAGATAAAAATAAAAATTGCCGATGGTTGATACCCTTTGCTCTGATGAAATTAACAGGGTATGATTATGATTTTAAAAATGATCATCCTCCAAAACAGAGAAAACATCTTTCATAAACATCTATATGTCTGTCTCGTTTAAAGTGTTTACCCGGACAGCACACGTACGTCTGGCCGACGTCGGTCCAATATCGAAACGTAGGCCTCATCACCCAAACCATCTGAAAAACATCGGCCAGGCGTAGGCCGGTCAGTGCTCTGTTTTTCAGCTCATCAATCGTCGGCCCTGAGTCGGATCACGACCAGAGCCCGATGCCGTGCTTACCTGTTTGCGTGAGCCCAGTTACTCATCTCTTAGCAACCGGCGACAGCTGAGGCTTTCAGGTGAGATTTGGCTTGGGCTATATTAGAAAAAAAAATACTATTTAGTTCATTCTGTGACGCTTAAAAGGTAAAATGCTAAAGCGAAGCCCTAACTGCTTTTTCGTCGTGTTTTGTACAGGCTGCCAGAAAGAATCCGTCTGAATGGTGAGATATTGTTGCTGTGGCTTTTTGAACTACAAAAGAGTTTTAAATTCATTATTGAAACATAATTATTGAATGTGACTAAGTTATTAACGTAATGTTTTAATTCTAGATATTTATTTGTGTAAACGCTGTGTGCGCGTTTAGCTCTGTGCGAGCGGGGAGCAGAGTTGTCATGGAAACCAAGCGTCAACACAACAGATGGCAAGCGGTAAACTCCGTCTCTTGCACCTATATTTCACCTATATACCCATGCACCTGTTATTTCCTTTGGCAAAATTATGTGTGTATATATATATATATATATATATATATATATATATGCTACTAATAATATAATCTTAAGATAACAGAATCTATGTTTTTAGTTTTAGGTCAAGTGTCACTTACGGTTTGATGTCAAGGCCTTCTTAAAATGATTGAAATTAATAATTTTAAGAAGGCCTTGACATCAAAACGTAAGTGACACTTGACCTAAAACTAAAAACAGATTCTGTTATCTTAAGATTATATTATTAGTAGTAGTATTTGTTGTATATTATGTATATGTTATTATGTTATTGTATATTATTCTTTCTTTTATCTGCATTTGACCTCTGCTCTTGTTTCCTTTTAATAAACCTGGAGTTGCATACTAAATATTGTTGGCTCTGTGTCAAATTGTTTTGTTCCTAGATTCTTCAATGCTGATGGCCTGCTGCACCCAGCAGAGTCAGAGTGAACCTCCTGTCAGACAACATCTCCAAGATGCTATAAACTGCAGGACCAGTAGGTAAAATCTCAAACATACACTACAGCTTGGGGTTGGTATGATTTTTTTGTTTTTGAAATTCTCTTATGCCCACCACAGTTTAATGTATGAAATTAATACAATTTACTACAATTTAAAATAACTGTTTTCTGTTTGAATATATTTAGATAAGTAATTTATTTCTGTGATGATAAAGCTGAATTTTCAGCATCATTACTCCAGTCTTCAGTGTCACATGATCCTTCAGAAATCATTCTAATATGCTGATTTGCTTCTCAAGAAACATTTCTGATTATTATCAATGTTGAAAACAGCTGTGCTGCTTCATTTTTTCAGAATTCTTTGATGAATAAAGTTTTAAAACAGTACAGTGCTTATTTGAAACAATAATGTTTGCTCTAACTTTTGATAATTAATAAGACATTGATAATAATCAGAAATGTTTCTTGAGCATCAAATCAGCATATTAGAATGATTTCTGAAGGATCGTGTGACACTGAAGACTGGAATAATAAAAATTCAGCTTAGATCACAGAAATAAATTACATTTCACTATATATTGATATAGTTTGTCTTTTCCCCATTGGTGACAATCGTGAAATAAACAGAAAAAGAAGACTGTTCTCATGAGTGCGGATCATAATTTCTCATACAATATATTCACATAGAAAATTGTGTTAAATTGTAATAATATTTCACAATATTACTGTTTTTAGTTCATTTTGATCAAATAAATGCAGACTTGGTGAGCAGAAGAGACTTTTTTTAAAGACGTAAAAAATCTTACTGACCTCAAACTTTTGAATGGTAGTGTAAATTGCAGTTATGATGTTCCACCCACTTAAATGGTACTGTGGCATGTGTAGTCCATTCTAAAGAGACTGCCTGTTCCCCAAATAATGAGGACAAATAATACATTTACTAAGGGATCACATGAAACACTTTATCAATAAACTGATTTTTGAGAGCATTAGTGGCAGGGTGCCGATTTCTGTTTATTGATAGCTGAAGTGTATCATGTGATTGAGCACCTGCCTAAAGTTTTTGGATGTGCGCATATTACACCTTCTTGTGATTAAGCCAGATATATATATATATATATATATATATATAGCAAAATAAGCATAAATAGGGGCAGCAGCCGCTATGGTGATTGGCCTGTAATGAGGTCACAAAATTGTAATACCAAGGATTTATCAAAGTCCACTAAAGAAAGTAGAGCTTTTTGGTATTTTAGTTTGAAATGGCCTTTTCTGATGATGTTTGGGGCTCAGACACACTCTTTTAGTTTAAATTAGATTAAAATACATATTTTCAGCCAAGTATTAACACAACACATCTGATAACCTTGCACTCGAAATAAATAATCTTTTGTCTGAAATAATGAACAGCAGCTATGCTAAACTTTCTCCTTTTGATTTCTTGTTTCTATCTCAGGATGCCCATCCCAAGGTTACTAGAGATTACGCCAGCTCCAGATTGGATCCAGCCTCACTTGTGAAGACTTCTGATGATGGCAACTGTACATTAACATACAAAGCTGACAAATATTATCCTTATATTGCCTATAAGGGTAAGTTTGATGATTTTCAACTTGCTCTGTATTATTATTCCAACGTCTCTAATATCTGTAAATGAACAATATTTACTCTTTCTCTGAGTTATGTGTACCTATATGTCCCCTTTTATTTGTAAGCAGCACTCTGTAGGATGATGCAAAATGAAATGACAAAAAGACACCTTTTTGCAGCATCAAAATGAAAAAAAAAAAAGCTGTTTTGCATCAGTTTTGCTGACAAATAAACTGGGTATCTCGAAGAAAGAATAAACATTGTTCTGTTACATATGTTACCAACATTGTAACAATACGAAATGAATTGAAAGTTGTTGAACTTACCATTTAAAAATGTTGAAGGATAGTGTTTAACTGAACACGACTAGAGACTTTAGTAAGATTTTATCAGAATATATTTTTTTTAATTTTCATCGTAATTTAAACCATTTTAACTGCTTAGTTATTGTTCACCTGGTTTTTAGTTTGTGTTTATGTAACTCTTGCATTATTGTAACTCAGTTTTTGCCATGAAGATAGCCTTTGATGCTGACAGCACTGAACACATGACTTGTATTATGAACTACTGTCATATGGACATTATTTTGTTGCCAGAAGATGATGAGTCTCTCAGTCTTTCAGTGAGTCTCAGTCACCTCTGGCTGATTAAAGGATGTTTTTAAATTGTAACCTTGAAATATGCATGTTCTGTAAATCTACTTTGAAATGATTGTAAGTATTGTGAAAAGTGCTATACTTGTACAACATTTAACCATGGTTTTACTATAGTAAAACTGTAGCAAGCATGATTGTAGTACGCATTTTTTTTTTTTTTTCAAAACATGGTTTTGATGCTGTATTCTACTATAGATATATTATAGTAATACTTCAGTAAAACTGTGGTAACCATGACTATAGTAACCATAGTTTTTGAAATCATGTTAAATGTTGTAACTATGGTTTTACTGCAAATGCTGTAGTAACTGTTATTTTTGTAGTTACTATGATTTTAATGCAACATAGTTAAACCATAGTAATTGTAGTAAAACTATGGTAGATTTTATTTTTACTATGGTTTTACTACTGTAAATGTTGTAGTAATGGTTATTTTTATACTTACTATGGTTCTACTGCAACAGACAGTTAAACCATGGTGATTGTAGTAAAACTATGGTTGATTTTTTTTTTTTTTTACTATGGATTTACTGCAAATGCTGTGCTAAAATGGTTAATTTTCAAAAGACAACAAATAATCATTCACTTCTGTTCAAAGCATCTGATAAATGTATTTGTATATGTAATATGTTAAATGAAAGTATTAATAAATTTGCAACTGTTATTGAGAGTGGTGTGTATGGTTTTATTATAAACCAGTGGCGGCAGGTGGTCTGTACGCAGAGCAGCCGGTATTTACAGCTGCGTCGTCCAAACATCGGCCGGAGAGCATTTCCGATCAGAGGCCGACGTCGCGGCGACGTATTCTCGATTAGCAAACGCTCCCTGAGCGACATCGCGCCGATAGTTTTGTACATCAGGTCGACATCGGCCCGACGTGTGTGTGCTGTTAGGGTAGTGTATATAATGAGTTGTATTTGTAGGGGTTATTATAACACAATTCTTTAACAAAACCCATCGATCTGTTTCAGAAGAAATGCGTTAACCCCCTGGAGGCGTATGGGTTAGTTTTACGATGGAGATATGCTTCAAAATAATAGCTACTATCCACCAGCATTACCAAGCTTGGAAGAGCCAGGATCAATTTTAAAACAACTCCGACTGTGTTCGTCTGAAATAAGAAAGTTATATAAAGTGGGTACGGAAAGTATTCAGACCCCCTTAAATTTTTCAGTCTTTGTTAAATTGCAGCCATTTGCTAACATCATTTAAGTTCATTTTTTTTCCTAATTAATGTACACACAGCACCCCATATTGACAGAAAAACACAGAATTGTTGACATTTTTGCAGATTTATTAAAAAAGAAAAACTGAAATATCACATGGTCCTAAGTATTCAGACCCTTTGCTCAGTATTTAGTAGAAGCACCCTTTTGATCTAATACAGCCATGAGTCTTTTTGGGAAAGATGCAACAAGTTTTTCACACCTGGATTTGGGGATCCTCTGCCATTCCTCCTTGCAGATCCTGTCCAGTTCTGTCAGGTTGGATGGTAAACGTTGGTGGACAGCTATTTTTAGGTCTCTCTAGAGATGCTCAATTGGGTTTAAGTCAGGGCTCTGGCTGGGCCGTTCAAGAACAGTCACGGAGTTGTTGTGAAGCTACTCCATTATTTTAGCTGTGTGCTTAGGGTCATTTTCTTGTTGGAAGGTAAACCTTCGGCCCAGTCTGAGGTCCTGAGCACTCTGGAGAAGGTTTTCGTCCAGGATATCCCTGTACTTGGCCGCATTCATCTTTCCCTCGATTGCAACCAGTCGTCCTGTCCCTGCAGCTGAAAAACACCCCCACAGCATGATGCTGCCACCACCATGCTTCACTGTTGGGACTGTATTGGACAGGTGATGAGCAGTGCCTGGTTTTCTCCACACATACCGCTTAGAATTAAGGCCAAAAAGTTCTATCTTGGTCTCATCAGACCAGAGAATCTTATTTCTCACCATCTTGGAGTCCTTCATGCGGGCTTTCATGTGTCTTGCACTGAGGAGAGGCTTCCGTCGGGTCACTCTGCCATAAAGCCCCGACTGGTGGAGGGCTGCAGTGATGGTTGACTTTCTACAACTTTCTCCCATCTCCCGACTGCATCTCTGGAGCTCAGCCACAGTGATCTTTGGGTTCTTCTTTACCTCTCTCACCAAGGCTCTTCTCCCCCGATAGCTCAGTTTGGCCGGACGGCCAGCTCTAGGAAGGGTTCTGGTCATCCCAAACGTCTTCCATTTAAGGATTGTGGAGGCCACTGTGCTCTTAAGAACCTTAAGTGCAGCAGAAATTTTTTTGTAACCTTGGCCAGATCTGTGCCTTGCCACAATTCTGTCTCTGAGCTCTTCAGGCAGTTCCTTTGACCTCATGATTCTCATTTGCTCTGACATGCACTGTGAGCTATAAGGTCTTATATATAGACAGGTGTGTGGCTTTCCTAATCAAGTCCAATCAGTATAATCAAACACAGCTGGACTCAAATGAAGGTGTAGAACCATCTCAAGGATGATCAGAAGAAATGGACAGCACCTGAGTTAAATATATGAGTGTCACAGCAAAGGGTATGAATACTTAGGACCATGTGATATTTCAGTTTTTCTTTTTTAATAAATCTGCAAAAATGTCAACAATTCTGTGTTTTTTCTGTCAATATGGGGTGCTGTGTGTACATTAATGAGGAAAAAAAATGAACAAATGATTTTAGCAAATGGCTGCAATATAACAAAGAGTGAAAAATTTAAGGGGGTCTGAATACTTTCCGTATCCACTGTACACCTAGGATGGCTTGGGGGTGAGAAAATTATGAGGTAATTTTCATTTTTGGGTGAACTGTTCCTTTAAGGAATTTATTCGGTAGTGTTTCCATCATAGTTTACTTACAGGATAAGAAATGTATCCTGGTCGAGCGCATACATTTTATATATATTAAGAGTTCATTTGCAAAAACTGATAAACGTGACTTTCAAAAAAAATGAGCTGACTGCCGTGCATTATTCTCCACATACTGTATAGCGTGATCTGAACCCTAAACACGTTATGTCCACTTTCAAGGCATTGCGAGTTCACCGTTTACTGCAGAAGCCGATAAGGCCCTTATTGTTTTTGAACAGAAGCTGATAAGTCCATTTTAGCGAATCAGCGTGCTGTATTCAGGTCAGGTGACAAGGCTACTTTCACTTTGAAAAGACACGCTAGCTAAGAGGAGTTTTGTCAAAAGTGATCGAGGATGGACAATTTTGATGAACTTGATGAACCTGTGATATCTTCTTCAGGGCGTGAAAGGAAAATAAAAGCTAAAACGTTTTCACGGAACCTTGCAAAAGCTCCGTGTGTTGCGTGTAATCACATCCAGTCTATGATCACAACAACAACAACATTTTTGTCAGGCATCTACACTGTCATCTGAGGAGATTACAAAGATTAAACGAGTGTTTTTTAAAATCTAAAACATGAAATATGTAGTTATCTGCTTTTGCCAAAAATGATTGTTGGAGTATATCTGCTTTTGCTATAAAACAAACTTTTAATATGTAAAAAAAAAAACATTTTCAATGAATTTTAATTTTGTAAATTACCTGTATTTGTTCAAGTTATTATTACTGAATCAAAACAACCCAACTGCATTTTGATTGATATTACCTGGAATGCACAAAAAAAAAAAAAAAAAAACCTGATTTCTGAAAAATAAAAATGGAGTTATGGGGTTTTGCAAATGAACTCTTCATATGCATATTTTTAGAATTTATGCACATCTTGCTGTTTCCATTCAGTGTTTTTTTTTTTTAAATGCAGTATCCCAAAATGCTCATAACCATAGGTGGATGGAAACATAGCTAATCAGCTATGCCACAGGACTACATATGCACGAAAGAAAATAAAAAGCCTCATGGTGAAGCATAAAGAGGTCAAGGATGCAGGTAAAAGAAGCAGTCATGGTGTCAATCAGACAAGTTTCCTTATATGCTTTAACAAAGAACACAAACAGGGTCTCATGACTTTACATATCCGTCTTTAAGTGTGAATGCAAAAAAACATTTAGTGCACTGAGTACAACTGAATTGTCTTTGAGAATGAATGCACAGATGATTGTAGAAATTGCTCCTTTTTCTAAACCTCTTGTCACTCTGGGGAAAGTGGTGATTTATTTCCAGAATGAGTTTGCAAATGATATTTCATGCTGCTTTGACAAACTCTTCTCACACTGAAGACACTAGCAATGTCTCTCTCCAGTGTGAACTCTCATGTGACTCTCAAGGGTTGCATTGTTTGTGAAACTCTTTCCACAGTAATGGCACATAAAAGGCCTTTTTCCGATGAAAATGAATGATTCTTAAAGTGATTCCTGTCAATGAAACTCCTTTTGCACTAATGACAATTAAAATTTTTCTGTCGCGTGAACCTTCATGTGGTTTTTAAGGTTTTCTTTACGTGTGAAGCCCTTCCCACACAGTTCGCAGGTGAAAGGACTCTCTCCAGTGTGAACTCTCATGTGGGCATTAAGGAGTTTTTTCTCCGTAAAACTCTTTCCGCACTGATCACATACAAATGGCTTCTCTCCAGTGTGAGTTCTCATGTGACACTTAAGACCGTTATTTAATGAGAAGCTCTTCACACACAGTTTGCAGGTGTAGGGTTTCTCTCCAGTGTGAACTCTAATGTGAACCTTAAGGGTTCCTTTGTGCCTGAAACTCTTCCCACACTGAGGGCAGGTGTAAGGTCTCTCTCCAGTGTGAATGATCATGTGGGTATTAAGGCAGTGTTTCTGTGTAAAACTCTTTCCGCACTGAGGGCATATAATTGGCTTCTTTTCTGTGTGAATTATCATGTGAGTCTTAAGAACTCCACTTCTTGTGAAGCCCTTCCCACACAGTTCGCAGGTGTAAGGTCTCTCTCCAGTGTGAACTCTCATGTGGGCATTAAGGAGGTTTTTCTCTGTAAAACTCTTTCCGCACTGATCACATACAAATGGCTTCTCTCTAGTGTGAGTTCTCATGTGAAACTTAAGACCTTTATTTAATGAGAAGCTCTTCCCACACAGTTCGCAGGTGAATGGTTTCTCTCCAGTGTGAACTCTCATGTGAGTCTTAAGGTTTCCTTTAATCCTGAAACTCTTCCCACACTGTTGGCAGGTGTAAGGTTTCTCTCCAGAGTGAATGATCATGTGGACAGTAAGGTGATTTTTCCGTGTAAAACTCCTTCCACACTGAGGGCATATAATTGGCTTCTTTTCAGTGTGAATTTTCATGTGAGTCTTAAGATCTCCATTTCGTGAGAAACTCTTCCCACACTGTTGGCAGGTGTAAGGTTTCTCTCCAGTGTGAATTCTCATGTTGGAATTAAGGTTTGTAGTTTGTGTTTTTTGAGCTTGTGAGGACGTCTTTTCAGTCAGTGAGCAACTAACTGATTTTTCTTCAGTTTTGAAATCATGATGTTTCTCATTCTGATCTTTCTCTTTCGTTTCATTCAGTTCTTGACTCTCCTCTTTCAGTGCCATCAGGTCTGAGGTGAAAACAGACAAATAAAAGTTAAAACCAGTCTAATGTTACAAAGCAACAGACATCAAAACATTTAGTCTAGTGCTATTAAAAATTAAAAAATAACTTTGTGAAAAAAAAAAAAAATTCACATTAAATGTAAAACTAATTAAATGAATGTACAACCTGAATTCCGGAAATGTTGGGACGTTTTTTTTTGTTTTTTTTTGAATAAAATGAAAACTAAAAGAATTTCAAATCACACGAGCCAATATTTTATTCACAATAGAACATAAATGTTTAAACTGAGAAGTTTTACAGTTTTATGCACAAAATGAGCTCATTTCATAGTACAATTTGTACTACATAGATTTTTTAAATATCACTTTTATTATATTTTTACTCTATTTCACTGCACTGTATCAGTGCATAATGTTTTACCACTGTAACTCTTACTGGATCCATAAAGGATTATAAGTTACATTTCTAATTGTTTGTTGTGGAGTTTATATCTGTATCCTGCTATGAAAATATAGAAAGCAGACTACCAGTGTCTCAATTTTTGATTTGTATTTACTGATTTTATTCCATTTTATCAGTGATGGTCAATTATTAGTATTTAAAGATGTATTATTTTGATTTGTTTCCAGTATTTCAATGGGAATGAGCTGTGTTCTGTCCTGAAGCACAAGTACATTAGATTATATTATCATGTATATGTCACAGTTATACTACATTAATATTAGAATGGTTATCAGAAAAAAAATTAGCCAAATCAACAAGCCTGACAAGTGTATGTTTTCACAATTTCTAATTAATAATTTTCCAAGCCTAACTAAATATTTGGAGACAGAGTTATTTTTTAATGTAGATCACAAACTACTGAAATCAGCTGATAAATGTAAACGTTATCGCGTTTTTATCCCCCCCCCAAAAAAAATTAAAAAACGCAGCTCCTCCGTTTACCTCCATTTGTTTTTAAGGCAGTCTTGCCCGCGCAAACATGGCGGACGCGTCACTAGTGGAGGTGACGTATTTCCGCTCCACTCGCCCAGTATCTTCTATCTAAAGTTGAAAACTTATCTAGACTGATTTATCCAGCTTTTGCTTTAGCTCCCTCTTCAGTTATTATAAAAACAAGCAATCAAAAAATGAATGACTTTATTTGGAGGCACAAAACTCATATTAGAAAATCTGATATTATTAAATCGTACGAAGAAGGTGGTCTGAATGTAATTGAATTTGAGAGTATGGATACTTTGTTAAAACTTAAGTGGCTTCAGATGTTTTTAGGTAATACTGAGAGCTTCTGGTGTGCTGTGCCTTCAGCTTTGTTTCGTAAATTGGGAGGTATCCGCTTTCTTCTCAAATGTGACTTTGATTTACTCAAACTTCCAGTGAAACTTTCAGCATTCCACCAACAAGTCTTATTATGCTGGAAATGGGCACATACACACAATTTTAACACCTCACAATACTCCAATCTGGAATAACAAATATATTCTATATAGAAACAAATCCTTATTTTATGAGGCCTGGGTAAATAGAAATATCTGGTCAGTATTGGATCTAATGGATGAGAGTGGTAATATATTAGACTACAATTCATTCACTTTAAAACATGGATTTGCCTGTCATCCAAAGCAATTCTTTACTGTTATTAATGCAATACCTTCAGGTATAAAAATGTTAATGAGATGTTCCCTTTCCTACTCCAAAATTACTGCTGTCTTTCCTTTGTTGTGTGTTGGTGATATTGAAATAGAGAATAAACTCTGCACTAATAAATATATAAGACAATATATCAGCCAGTCACGCTACCCTTGCCAAATATTAAGAAATAAACTAGATCACACGTCAAAAACAGTTAAAAATACAGTTTGAAATATTAAATGATATATATCCCTCCAGTAAATCTATGCAAACATTTATTTGAAGTTACAGAACATATATTTTTTACCTGTAGTTTGTCTCAGTCTTTGTGGAAAGCATTGCAGGACGGATGGTAGAGAAGCGTGTGGTTGCTGATAGTTTCACTCTAACCTCACAAGATGTACAGAATAACCAAAGAGTTTTGTATGATCTGATTAATAATATTATATTATTAGCAAAATATTTTATACATAAATGTCGATATTTTAAATCTCCTTCATTGTTTATTGTGTTTATAAATTATCTAAAACACTTTTCAGATGCCCTTAGAAAAATGAAAAATCCAAAGGCAGTAAAACTGTTTAATTTGTTTGTATTACATAATTTGTTGTAATTATATTTTCTTTTTCTTGTTTTTATATTATGTGTTTAGAAATATTTTGTTATATTGGTATATTGTGTTGAGCCTTCAATACTAGATTATTTTTTGTATACTAATTAAGGCCATTTTGTTGTACTCAATAATAATAATAAAAATAATAATAATAATAAACTCGCCCAGTATCTGCATTTTGAGAAACAATTGATTCAGTTGACTCGAAAAGGTTTCAAAAAGTTCTGTTTCTCCGTCACTACGTAAAGCATTACAGTGTTGCATTCAGTAATAACTTCATTTGACAGTTTTATTTCTATTTAAACACAGATTTAAACACTTTAAATGGTTAAAAGCACACACCTTTCTTCAGTCGAAACACAGGCGCGGGATCGCGTCGCAGTCTTATGACGTCACCTTGCCAGACCAAAATAAAAGTCCCTTCACTAAAATCACTGGCTGCTGCTTCTCTACTGTATAGTAGCCCACGGGAGATCAATACATCATCATCGAACGTGATTGAGAACAGCGATTGAGAACACTACAGACATCAATACAACATCTTTTAAATCTTTTAATTTATTAGTTTTAGTTTATTTTAATTATTGTAATTTCAAACAGAGCTATTACAGCACTTTTCTGATTCTTGATTTCTGTACATTTGATGCAGAGCTTTTGTGGTGAAACGTGACAGCGGCATTTGTGAAAAAGAAAAACTCAAAACAAAAATATAAAGTAAGAAAATGTACGAAATCAGTTTGTTACTTCTAATACAGAAATCAAATGACACCGTGCTGTTATAGCTGCTTCTGTTTTGTGTTTGTGCATCTTTGCTGAAATGTTTGCAGACTGGTGTGAGCAGTGAGAAAGGAGAAATCCACAGCAGCATCCTGGTAATCAAAAGTAATGAAGGAATATCAAAAATTAGCATTTAATTATAAACGTGAAATAAAATTTGGCAAGAAATGGAATGCTGACAACATGAGATGTAAAATGTTTTACTCTGTGTAAATGTTTTACAGGTAATGGTGTTCATGGAGAGCAGGTGCACAGATGTTTGAAGCAGACGGAGCGGCAGCTAGATTTTCCCACACGTTCTCCTGCTCTTCTTCAAGATTGTGTGGTACAGGGGGCCTCATCCTCTCTGTGCACTCTCCCCTTTTCATCCATGATCAGATTCAGTCTGACTGCAGCAGTGATGGTTGTGATGGACGGCAGAGACAGGTGAAGGTGGACACGGTGGTCTTCATCAGAATAAAGCTGCAGAACTGGCTCAGCTGTGTTGAGATGCAGCAGGATTTGGGCTCACCGTCTGTAAATACATGATTATTAGAACAATATGTTTGAATAAAGCTTTGTTTCATGTGGCCTTGACTTGTATTTATTTATTGTCATGATTACTTTTATTTATTCTTTACTCATTTATTCATGTTTCCTGTTGTTGTCAGTAAATAAAATATAATTGTTTCATTAACATATGCATTAATTTATTACTTGACTGAAAATTGAGATGTATTCACCTTGGCTGCATTTGTCTAGTGTGTAGTCATGCATAGCTATGGCATATGACAAAAAATACATTTAGCTTATTTTACTAAAAAATATAATTAATTATTGGTCAGCATTTATCTTTATTTTTGTTCATCATTTTTGGTGTGGGCTAGCAATGCATTCTGAGGTAAATTTAATTTCTAAGTAGTAATACTTAACATTTTTTCGAGTTTAAAATCAACAGTCTTCTCCAAAGATGAGATCTTTGAGCAGCTGATGGACGTCTCCTTTGTGGAGATATTGCAAACATGGAGGAAAACATACTAAGGTAGGGTTGTGGATTTATTGATGCTATGAGGTGTTTGTGCACCGTTCGCTCTTATTTTCTTTTTAGTATTATTACTGCAGAACTTATAATTACATACAAGCTCAGGGAAAGATGGTAGTATTTTTAACAGTGAACAATCATAATGACCAAAAAAAAAAAAAACTATAATGGGGTTGCATGCATCATAGTATGAGATTATATACACAGGAGAAAAAAATAAAATATCTGAATAATAAAATTCATATAATCATAATGCATTAAAAATTGCATTTGTTGATTTTATTTATACTGTAAGCCTCAGGGATTAAACGTGAGCGACAACCAAAAAAAAAAAAAAAAAGGAAAACAAAGGAAATTTAAGCCGGATTTGCGTGTGGATGAACAATTTTGCACATAAAATTAAGAGATTAATAACATATTAAAGAGAAACGATTTTGGTTTTTCGTAAAAAAAATAAAAATAATAATAATAATAATAAAAACTTTAAGGATTAAACTGTGGGTTTTATTAGTAGAGTTAAAAAATATATATAAAAAACTCAACCCAAAATGTACTGGTTATACTACAATCACAAGGGCAGCTGTTTCTTCTACAAGACCAAAAATGAGCAAATTTCATCAACATCAAATTATTTACAGAATCTATCGCTCGTATCTTTTAAGTTGTTCCGCTTGTTATAACGTTATAGATCACATGATAACGTCAACATGGCCGATTGCGTTCATGCTCAACGAGATTTGGCTGTAGAGTACCTACTGTTTTAGCTCTCGTTAAGTAAGTACTTACTGAAATTCAGTACCTACTCATAGAGTAGGCGGTTTCGAATGCAGCCAGAAACCGCATACTCAGTGAGTAGGTACTTAATTTCAATAAGTACTTACTTAACGAGAGCTAAAAGAGTAGTACTCTGCAGCCAAATCTCGTCGAGTATGAATCATAGACTGTAAAAAAGATGGACGACGCGCCTTCACTCACTTCCATTGAAGAAAAGTGAAGCCGCCATCGTCCCAACAGAGCGCAGCCATATTACGCTGATTTGGGACCCGAGTCTGCGCAGAGTGGATTTAGGAAAGGACGTAATACAGTGGACTCTATAATATGCGTGGAATCTGAAATAAGAAAGGCTCAGGTAAACAAGGAAGCTTTAGTTGGGGTATTTTTTTGATGTCGAAAAGGCATATGATATGATGTGGAAAGAGGGACTTTTAATGAAGTTAGAATGGAAATTAAAGGAAGAATGTATAATTGGATCAGGAATTTCTTGTTTAATAGAACTATACAAGTAAGAGTGGGTACTGCATCTTCTCAGATACATACAATAGAGAATGGAACACCTCAGGGTAGCGTTAGCAGTCCAATTCTGTTTAACATAATGATTAATGACATTTTTACAATGGTTGATAGTGGGATAGGAAGATCGTTGTATGCAGATGATGGTGCATTGTGGAAAAGAGGGCATAATGTTGCGTATGTGGAAAGGTGTATGCAGACTGCTGTTAATAATGTAGAGAATTGGGCTAATGAATGGGGTTTCCATTTTTCTGTAGCAAAAACTCAGGCGATATCATTTAATAAAAGAAGAATCAATCCTACAGTTAATATTAAAATGTATGGTCAAGAGTTGGAGCAAACATCAGTTGTTCGATTTCTAGGAATATGGATGGATTCGAAGTTGAATTTTAAAATCCATATCCAGAAATTGGTGGACAAATGTTATGAGATGTCTAGCAGTTGATTGGGGAGCTTACAGACAGTCCCTTAAAAGAATATATTGTGCTCTGATAAGATCGGCTATTGATTATGGCAGTATGGTATATAGCTCTGCATGTAAAACACAGCTTTTAAAATTAGAGGCAATACAATCACAAACAATCCGAATTTGTTACGGAGCTTTTAGATCATCCCCATTATCAGCAGTTCATGTAGAGATGGGCGAGATGCCTCAAGAAATTCATAGGCTCAAGTTAAGGATGAGGTACTGGATAAGTATAAAGGGACATTCGGATAGTCATCCAGTTAAGATGGTGTTGAAGGACTGTTGGGAATATGAATATAAAAAGTTATCAAGCTTTGGATGGAAGGCCAATGAGGAAGCACAGAAAATGGGTTTAAGTGACATACATATTGCCCCTACTGTGGCTAGGTCAGCAATTCCTCCTTGGCTTTTCCCAATGCCTTTGATTGATATCCAATTGCATAAAGAAAACATAATAATGAAATAAGTGTATTAGAAAGTTTAGTTGTACAGAAATATATAGATCTTACATATTATAGCGTAGTACAAATATACACTGATGGTTCAAAGGATCCAGATTCTGGGAAAACAGCTGTTGCAGTATATATTCCCCTATTCAAAATTAATATGACAAAAAGAACTTCAGATCATATTTCTGTATTTACTGCAGTGGATAGAAGAAATACAACCAACAAAGACAGTAAAATGCACAGATTCTCTTTCAGCACTAAACAGTTTGTCAAGTGGAAAATCATTAGCAAGACAGGACATGATAAATGAAGTAATGCAGAGTCTTTTTAGAATAAGACAGTATGGACTTCTGGTAAATTTTGTGTGGGTACCATCTCATATGGGTGTGAAAGGAAATGAGGATGCTGATCATCTGGCTAAACAGGCATTAAATCATTCACAAATAGACATTGAAGTGACATTAAGTAAAATAGAAATAAAAGCGATAATAGCAAAAGAAGTACAGGAAATATGGCAGAATGAATAGAAAGAAGGAACAAAAGGTAGACATTTATACTGCATACAAGAAAAAGTTGGTTCATAGAGAAGAAGATTTGGAAAAAGGAAAGAGGACGTTTTAATAGCAAGAATGCGTATTGGACATTGTTTATTAAATCAGTGCTTGCATGAGAATGGAAATTGTGACAAATGTGGGTTAACAGAAAATGTAGATCATGTACTGATAAAATGTGAGGCTTATGAAAGAGAACGTCTACAACTAAGTCAAGCTTTAAGATATTTGTAAATAAATGATATGTCAATCCAGGTTTTGTTAGGTGATGGACCTGAATTAGTTGTTTATTTAAAGGAAACAGGATTGATTAATAGGATTTAGGATATCGGTTTATTTCTTGGGGTTTTTATTTAATAATTTTTTGTTTCTTTATATATATATATATATATATATATATATATATATATATATATATATATATATATATATTTTTTTTTTTTTTTTTTGTATAGAGGTAGCTCTTGTTTCTAAACTTTCTATTCATTGCACGCTTCACACTCCTTTCCAGTAGGTGGTGGGAATGCACCTTTTAAGTTGGTTTGCCAACCGCCATTAAATCCTAAAAGAAGAAGAAGAAGAAGAAGAGTCTGCGCAGTAGTGAACTGGGGACCCGAGTCTGCGCAGTAGTGTACTGAGGAACCGGATCTGTGCAGTAATGAACTGGGGACCCGAGTCTGCGCAGTAGTGAACTGGGGACCCGAGTCTGCGCAGTAGTGAACTGGGGACCCGAGTCTGCGCAGTAGTGAACTGGGGACCCGAGTCTGCGCAGTAGTGAACTGAGGACCCGAGTCTGCGCAGTAGTGAACTGGGGACCCGAGTCTGCGCAGTAGTGAACAGGGGACCCGAGTCTGCGCAGTAGTGAACTGGGGACCCGAGTCTGCGCAGTAGTGAACTGGGGACCCGAGTCTGCGCAGTAGTGAACAGGGGACCCGAGTCTGCGCAGTAGTGAACTGAGGACCCGAGTCTGCGCAGTAGTGAACTGGGGACCCGAGTCTGCGCAGTAGTGAACAGGGGACCCGAGTCTGCGCAGTAGTGAACTGGGGACCCGAGTCTGCGCAGTAGTGAACTGGGGACCCGAGTCTGCGCAGTAGTGAACTGGGGACCCGAGTCTGCGCAGTAGTGAACAGGGGACCCGAGTCTGCGCAGTAGTGAACTGAGGAACCGTATCTGCGCAGTAGTGAGCGAAGTGGAGCTGCGTCCCGCCCACACTCCTGCTGAGTCAATCTCAAGCACATACCTCTGACTCTTTTTTTAAATTAGCCTGACTGCTCCTATTTTTGTCTGCTGATTGCCGAATAAGAGGCTTGTTTTGAAATAAGGTAAATACAACTCCAGTCTCTTCCTGAAAATCCCGAAAAAGTCCGTTTGAGCCTCAGCTGTCAGACTGAGCTTGTCAATCATGACGTCACACTCCCGTTTTTATAGCATCACATAACTAACTAAAACCAAACTTATTTAAAAAACGAACACTTGAACTTACATCAGCGTGATAAAATCTACATCAAATATCAAAAACCATGTTTGAAAACAAAATATTTGAAGTGAAATTTAATTATTTAGTTTGTCTCGCGTCCCATTAGATTACATGGAGAGGGCGGGGTTTATGACCTGTACTGGGACCAGCCACCTGATGGCTTCACTTTTGAGGAATAGTGCGGCACACTTGGTATGAATGCGATCCGCCATAATGTCATTATCATGTGACCTATGACGTTATAACAAGCGCAAAAACAAACTTAAAAGATTTGAGTGACACTAGACTATCTGTAAATATTTTGATGTTGATGAAATTTGCTCATTTTGTGGTCTTCCTGAAGAAACAGCTGCCCTTTTATTGTGATTGAAGTATAACCAATAATTTTTGGGTTGATTTCAGTTTTTATATTTTTAGCAATATGACCCACAGTTTAATCCTTAGAGATATTATTTTTATGACGAAAACCCAAAATCGTTATCTCTTGAATATGTTATTATTTTATGTGCAAAATTGTTCATTCAATACAAAACTGGCATAAATCTCCGGTTTTCTTTTTTGTTGTTGAATTTCTCGTTTCATCCGGCCTTTAAATAACAACAAATGGATTTTTTTAATGCTATGGTTATATAAATATTATGATTTTTAATCCATTTTTTCTGTGTATATAATCTCATACTATGATGTACGCAAACCCATTGTTTTCTGATTGTTCATTGTTAAAGATACCATCTTTCCCTGAGCTTGTATGTAATCATAAGTTCTGCAGTAATAATAATGAAAAGTAAATAAGAGCGACAGGTGCACAAACACCTCATAGCATCAGTAACACGACAACCCTATCTAGTACGTTTTCTTCTATGTTTGTAATATCTGCACAAAGGAGACGTCGATCAGCTGCTCAAAGATCCCGTCTTTGGAGAAGACTGTTGATTTTACTCGAAAAAAGTAAGTATTACTACTTAGAAATTAAGATTACCTCAGAATGCATTGGTAGCCCAACACTTATGTACAATGATAATGATAAATGCTGACCAATAATTAATTATATTTTTTAGTAAAACAAGCAAAATGTAATTTGTTCTTTTCATATGCCATAGCTATTCATAACCACACACTACTAGACAAATTCAGCTAAGGTGATTACATCTCAGTTTTCAGTCAAGTAATGAATTAATGCACAAGTTAATGAAACAATTATATTTTATTTACTAACAACAACAGGAAACGTGAATAAATGAGTAAAAAAAATGAAATAAAAGTAACCATGACAAAAAATAAACAAGTCAACAACACACGAAACAAAGCTTTATTCAAACTTATTGTTCTGACAATTATGTATTTACAGGCAGTAAACCCCCAACCCTACCGCCATCTCAACACAGCTGAGCCAATTCTGCAGCTGACCACCGTGTCCACCTTCACCTGTCTTTGACGTCCATAACATCCCTCACTGCTGCAGTCAGACTGAATCTGATCATGGATGAGAAAGGGACATTGAGTCTATCATTGTTTGATTGCACAGAGAGGGTGAGACTCCCCGTACCACACAATCTTGAACAAGAGCAGGAGAACATGTGTGAGACAATCTGGCTGCCGCTCCTTCTGCTCCAAACATCTGTGAGCTGCTCTCCACCTGTAACACATTTAAACAGAGTAAAACACTTTACATCTCATGTTGTCAGCATTCCATTTCTCAACAAATTTCATTTCATGCGTTTACAATTACATGCTAATTTTTGATATAGCTTCATTACTTCTGTGGTGTAGTGAAGTGGTATGCAGAAGGTTCCTGGTTCGATCTCCGCAGTCGTCACCATCAGGGTGTCCTTCAGCAGGGCTCTTTACTCCAGGTTGCTGCAGGGGGATTGGCGTCCCTGTAATAAGAGCACTGTAGGTCACTTCGCATAAAAGTCTCTGCCAAATGAATAAATGTAAATATGATTTTTGTAAATGCTTTTTTGTGTCTTGGGTACAAACACTCAATAAAGCTGCTTATTTCTTAAGTTTATTTCTTCAAGGTACTACTAAAAAGAAAAGTATGAAACACGTCATCAGATAAAACAAAAATAACGAGTTTATTCAACAATTCGGCACCGTAGCGTCACCATAGCGCCATTTTAGAGAATATCACTGGATGCAAAATGCGTACGCTCTTCCGTGTCAGCCGCTTTCAAATCGAAACGTAAATCCACATAGAAAACGTATCTGTGCAGTGCGGCTGACACAGAAGAGTGTACGCATTTTGCGTGCAGCGATGCTCTCCAAAATGGCGCTACGATGACATTACGGTGCCGAATTGTTGAATAAGTCGTTATTTTTGTTTTATTTCCGTACAAAAACTATTCTGGTCACTTCATAACGTTACGGTTGAACCACTGATGGCAGATGGACTATTCTGATGACGTGTTTCCTACTTTTCTGGACCTTGACAGTGTAATTTTACTTGGCAGTCAATGGGACAGTCACAGGCCTCCCGGTTTTCATCTAAAATATCTTAAATTGTGTTCCGAAGACTAATGAAGCTTTTACGGGTTTGGAATGACATGAGGGTAAGTGATTAATGACAAAATTTTCATTTTGGGGTGGAGTAACCCTTTAAAAGATGTTTTATTCATTTCTGTAGTGTACTTACTCAAAGCCTTTGATGGCAGCATTCCTTCATCAGTCACTCTGCACCAGATAAACACACGTGTATCTCATCTGTCCCTGTAACATCCAGACAAGAGTCAGTCACCTCTGTGATTTATCTGCTCAATACTGCATTTACATGTTGAGGTCGCTGCTGATGCGTTAACTAACTTTATCCAACACAAACGTTCCTCAATTTATCAACAATACTAATGGACAATTTATATAGATAACTTATGTTTAGTTACTCTATGTAGATTTGTTTATTTACATTATTCATCTAAAGCAGTCCTGACAACAGTGAATTCTACATAATAGCACACATACATCACTCACTCAGATGTCTGTACATGTTGTGACTTGCTCATATTAAAAAGACATTAAGAAACCATATACATCTTAAAGATGATTAATGTAAATGCATTTTGGAGACGTACGTGTGTTTACTGGTGCTCCGCTGTTCGTTTTAGCCTATATAATAAAACATGCTTTTACAGCATAATCACAAATATACTGTAACGTTACTGTCTAGCATCTTTACACCTTAAGCAAATCAACAGTTTACTCTACAGTAGTTCAAAAAATGTGATTTTAACAGATGGAACCGTGTTTTGGTTTGTATTACTCACATTTGTAAACACCCTCGTCGCTGATCTCCGTCACGTTCGATGATGACATATCCTCTTGCGTGGGCTTCTGGGATAGAAAAGTGTCCATCGATGAGCACTTCAGAATCTGGGCTGAAGCAGTAGGACATCCGGGAACTTCTGGAGTACTCTTTTATGAATACTGTGGTTTCGGACATGCTAATCTCGCCACATACTGTTTTCTCCTACTATATAGTTGTAACAGGGCTGATGAGACGTGAGAAGTGCGGATCCATATGCAAGCTTTATTTAGAAACAAGGTCAAATATACAGGCAGGGTCGAACAACTGGCAAACAGGTATATAGAGGGCTAGACAAGAGGTAATCCGAAACGTGAGCAATAATCCAGGCAAGGCGCGAACAATATCCAAATGGCAAGGCAAAGAGATAGTCTAGGTACACAGAAATAATCCAGGCAGGGCATAAACAGAGTCCGAACGGTGAGACGGGTAAATACAGGGAACACAGACTAGAAAACAAGAAACAGGTTCCGTATCGTAGCTAACACTAGGGGAGTGATAAACGCAGGACAATACTGGAACTGAACAGGAACACGGAATGGCACGGTAAGGCAGCTAGCGCTTGAGTGTTATACACAGATCAATATTCAACAGTGAGACTGAGGAAGTCCATGGCTTATGTAGTGTGTGTGATAATGTCACACCAGAGGTGTTCAGCTTGGATTAGGACTTGGCTTTCTGCAGACCAGTCAAGTTCTTCCACACTGACTGAATCAATCATTTCTTTTTGAACCTTGCCTTATACACAGAGGCATTGTCATGTTAGAATAGAAAAGGGTCCTGTCCAAACTGTTGCTTTAAAATTAGAAGCACACAATTCCCTAGAATAAAATTATATGCTTAAATATTAAGATTTGTACTCATGGAAATTACTAACGTAGTCAAACCTGTTCATTAGAAGGGGGTGACCCAATACTTTTTTTTGCAATATAGTGTGTATATATATATATTAGAAATAAAATTAGATATAATTAGTGTCAATAGCTTTGGACTTTTGATAGCTCTGCAGTTGATCCCTTCAGTTCATCCTAGGTATTATATTTGTTTTCTAATGTAAAATTGTATTGATTTTAGCGACAAGACTTTTATTTTGGTCTGGCAATGTGACGTCATAAGGCTGCGCCGCGCTCCCGCGTCTGTGATTCAACTGAAGAAAGGTGTGTGCTTTTAATCTTCTAAAGTGTTTAAAACTCGTTGGAGAGTTGCATATAAAACTGTGAAATTTATTGTTAGCCAATATAAAACTGTAATGCTTTATGTAGTGACATTGCAGTCCCTATATAGTGAATCATTTTACCTTAAACGAATTCTGTCACTGGTAAACAGTGTTGATAGAAACTGAATCAATTGATTCACAAAATGATTCACTTGTTTTGAATCGCCGCACGCTGACGACTCCTGCTGATTAAAACAGTGTAAATGCAACGAGAACAACAAACAAATATGTTGAAAACTTTTACAAACCAACTGCAAATGTTTTCATGAAAGTGGAATCTACTGAATAATTTACAAATCAGTAAATACTAAATAGAAATCTTAATACAAATGTGAACCTTGTGTATAATTTGTGTCCTTTTTATTAATTTGAGTGCTAGTTTTGGTTGTTTTTGTCTCATCAGGTAATTTAAGTCCATTAACTCTCACTCTGACTGACTCCTGCACCAGTGCACTGACTACTGAATTAGAGATTTAGTTTGGATTTCTTACTTTTTTTCTGTTAATTATTCTCTTCTTAAACAGTACAAAGTGTCCAAACACACAGAAAAACTCCTGAAGAAACAGCCGAGATCCACGTGACACACTATAGTGTATAATAATATATTATAAAGATGGTGTTTATTAAAGAGGAGAGTGAAGACCTGAAGATTGAAGAAGCATTCAGAGTCAAACATGAAGATACTGAGGAACAAACAAAGATGATGTTTATTAAAGAGGAGAGTGAAGACCTGAAGATTGAAGAAACATTCAGAGTCAAACATGAAGATACTGAGGAACAAACAAAGATGATGTTTATTAAAGAGGAGAGTGAAGACCTGAAGATTGAAGAAGCATTCAGAGTCAAACATGAAGATACTGAGGAACAAACAAAGATGATGTTTATTAAAGAGGAGAGTGAAGAGATGAAGATTGAAGAAACGTTCAGAGTCAAACATGAAGATACTGAGGAACAAACAGGTTGGTTTTCAATCTCAAAGCTGAACTCACTCAGTTGATCCTGATTAAAATGTCCAGGCATACGCACAAAACCTGCCCTGAAAGAGGCGCACGCCAGCCACTTCCTACACAAAAGGTGGGATTTATAAAAACAAACTTGATGGGAAAATTTGTGCACCTGCACGCAAACTCTGACCCATGCATATGAATTTTTTTTTTCTGGAGAGAGAAAAGTAATGAAGTAAATTATTTTAAACTCTGCTTTCATTTCAAAATACACATTTATATTAAATATTCCACTCTCATTAATGGAGATCAGCACTGAAATTACATAAAGTCATTATGCAGAATTTAAACCAAAATGATATAAATTTAGTAGGGCTGCCCTCAACTAGAGATTTTTCTGGTCGACTAGTAGTCGTTCATTTGAAGCATTAGTCAACTAATTGCACGTTTATTAATAAACCATTTAAATCATAATAATGGCCCTTTTAGTTGCATACATAGCCTAATATAGGGGTTTTCAAACCTGTCCTGGAGGACCCCCTGCCCTGCACATTTTGTATGTCTTCCTAATCTAACACACCTGATTCCACTCATCAGCTCATTAGTAGAGACTGCAGGAACTAAATTGGGTGTGTCTGATTAGGGAGACATACAAAATGTGCAGGGCAGGGGGTCCTCCAGGACAGGTTTGGGAACCACTGGCCTAATAAGCGCTCAAGCACACACATAAAGCTTGCCACAGCGCACCGGCAGAAGTAATGATTATGAGTCAGGGGAAAAAAGGAAGGAGGCTGCATTAACAATATAATTTATATAAATATTAGTGCTGTCAAAATTAGCGTGTTAACGCAAGCGATTCATTTTTTCAGTTTGACGCGTTACAAATATTTTTCATTTCATGTACAGGTGCATCTCAATGAATTAGAATGTCGTGGAAAAGTTCATTTATTTCACTAACTCAACTCAAATTGTGAAACGTGTATTAAATAAATTCAGTGCACACAGACTGAAGTAGTTTAAGTCTTCGGTTCTTTTAATTGTGATGATTTTGGCTCACATTTAACAAAACCCACCAATTCACTATCTCAACAAATTAGAATATGGTGACATGCCAATCAGCTAATCAACTCAAAACCCCTGCAAAGATTTCCTGAACCTTCAAAATGGTTACACAATAGCCTATACAATCATGGGGAAGACTGCTGATCTGACAGTTGTCCAGAAGACAATCATTGACACCCTCCACAAAGAGGGTAAGTCACAGAAGGTCATTACTGAATGGTTGGCTGTTCACAGAGTGCTGTATCAAAGTATATTAAGTGAAAAGTTGACGAAGGAAGAAATGGGGTAGGAAAAGGTGCACGAGCAACAGGGATGACCACAAGCTTGAGAATACTGTCAAACAAAGCTGATTCAAACACTTGGGAGAGCTTCACAAGGAGTGGACTGAAGCTGGAGTCAGTGATCAAGAGTCACCACGCTCAGACGTCTTCAGGAAAAGGGCTACCAAGCCACTTCTGAAACAGAAACAATGTCAGAAGCATCTTACCTGGGCTAAGGAGAAAACAACTGGACTGTTGCTCAGTGGTCCAAACTCCTCTTTTCAGATAAAAGTAAATTTTGCATTTCATTTGGAAATCAAGGTCCCAGAGTCTGGAGGAAGACTGGAGAGGCACAGAATCCAAGCTGCTTGAAGCCCAGTGTGAAGTTTCCACAGTCAGTGATGAATTGGGCTGCCATTTCATCTGCTGATGTTGATCCATTGTGTTTTCTGAAGTCCACAGTCAACGCAGCCATCTACCAGGACATTTTAGAGCACTTCATGCTTCCTTCTGCTGACAAGCATTATGGAGATGCTGATTTCATTTTCCAGCAGAACTTGGCACCTCCCCACACTGCCAAAAACACCAAAAGTTGGTTAAATGACCATGGTGTTGGTGTGCTTGACTGGCCAGCAAACTCACCAGACCTGAACCTCATAGAGAATCTACGGGGTATTGTCAAGAGGAAGATGAGAGACACCAGACCCAACAATGCAGATGAGCTGAAGGCCACTGTCAAAGAAACCTGGGCTTCCATACCACCTCAGCAGTGCCACAAACTGATCACCTCCATGCCACGCCGAATTGAGGCAGTAATTAAAGCAAAAGGAGCCCCTATCAAGTATTGAGTACATATACAGTAAATGAACATACTTTCCAGAAGGCCAACAATTCACTAAAAATGTTTTTTTTTTAATTGGTCTTATGAAGTATTCTAATTTGTTGAGATAGTGAATTGGTGGGTTTTTGTTAAATGTGAGCCAAAATCATCACAATTAAAAGAACCAAAGACTTAAACTACTTCAGTCTGTGTGCATTTAATTTATTTAATACACAAGTTTCACAATTTGAGTTGAGTTAGTGAAATAAATTAACTTTTCCACGACTTTCTAATTCATTGAGATGCACCTGTAGTTAATATCTAGTGCTATTTTTTTTTCTCCAAAACAGTTCAATAAACAAGAAGTTAATTTTAAGAGACTTATGCTTTAGACACCATATTGGCTGTTTTTGCTCTATATTTGCTCTATTTTATACAACAAAAATAATTCCAAACAGCCACAGCACTGTTTTGTGTCTCTGAGCAACATGCGGTGTGTCGTTCCTGAATGAATCAAACGTTTAAATGATTCAGTTCAATCGCAATGACTCCCTTATTAACTCTGACTTACTGCCACCTATTGGCCGTTTTAATTTCACATTTAAAGTATCTTAATTTTTAAAAATAATTTCAAACATCAGTTTTCAACGTTTTATGTTTCAAATATCAAAACATCATTTATGCATAACTGCAGGTCAGCATTCTATGTCCCTCTGAACTGCATTAAAGAGTGTGTAAATACATCTAAATGCCACTTCAGATGCATTGCAAAAATAAATTTTGTTGATACTGATTTCATTTGCTTGGTAACAGCCCAAATGCAAGAATTTGACTCAAAAGATTATGCACACTTTTAGAAAAAATGGCTTAAAGGTAAAAATGCCCATAAAACTTGTTGGAAAAGACTCATTTCTATCACTGCTGTGAACTGACCACACAGAATATGAAGAATATCAAAATGGTAATCTTTAAGATACCAGCACAATAACACACTCAGCAAAATATCGTCTAATTATCGTTATCGATAAAATCCCAGAAAATATCAAGATATAATTTTTTGGCAATTTTGCACACCCCTAATTCATGTTATTTAATTTATATAATAATTTATTGATAATAATTGTTGAAATCAATATTATTAATACTTTTGACTTATCCATTTTCTTAAAAATGGTTTAAAGGCTGAAATGTAAAGTTTATCATTTTACACAACTTTTTGTTTTGTGAAAACTTGTATCTGAATTGTAAATTATGCTTTTTACAGTCATTTTACAGTTTAATATGGTACTATAGACATTGCCCTACCCCGCTCATATGGTATTAATTTTATTTGTGCAGGTCTTAAAAAAGGTCTTAAAAAGTCTTAAATTTGAGCTTAAAAATCCTGCAGAAACCCTGTAATTAGTTAATTTTTTTTATCGATTGACAGCATTAATAAATATATAATATAATTTATTAATAAACTAGTGCTTTCCTTTTTTCGGTTTCAGAGATGAAGACGGTGACACTGACTCGTCATCTCCGCAGTAGTGATGCACCTGTATGCATGTTTCATACGGATTACATAATCTGAGAATATTTGTTTTCTATATGAATTGGTTTATTTGAAAGTAGACAAGATATGTTTTATCCAATTATCCAATTATTTTTTAATATATCCAAAGATATGTTTTCATGTCTGTAAGGCAATATACACTGGGTTTTGGAGTTTCGCGCTCAAGTTCACACAGACTGAAGGTGCGTTCACGCCATATTGTAATAACTATAATTACGAGATACCAACTTGTAAAAAACATTCACGTCCTCGTAGAACTCGTAATTACAACTTGTGAACTGGGAGTTTTCTGAGAGCTACGGCTTGTACCACGTGATCGCTGCACCTCACGCGAAATAGAGAAAAATGGCAGCACTTTCAAAGAAAGTTATTAATGTTACTCTAAAAAAATGGGAAAATAGATACATACATGGATACTATAATGTCCTATAATATAAAAACATTATGTAAATGTTCATTCTGTTATTATTTTGTTGTTGTTTGTTTAGGTTAGCAATATTTATCGCCGTCATTAATAATAACAAACAAACGGTTTGTAATTATTTTTTACCTGACACGGTTTCTTCTTCGGTTATTTAGCAGTAGCATACAAATGTAATGTTATGTTTTACAGCTGCCAGTAACATTTTTAGGCGGTCGCGGGTTCATTTTGTTTATTGTCGCTATAGAAACGGATAATCCCCAGTCCGAGGATGTGAACTGTACCGAATTGAACGTCACGTGTTGTCATCTTGGAATTACGGTAATGAGTACACCCCTCACATTTTTGTAAATATTTTATTATATCTTTTCATGTGACAACACTGAAGAAATGACACTTTGCTACAATGTAAAGTAGTGAGTATACAGCTTGTATAACAGTGTAAATTTGGGGTGCTTCTCAATTCTTATTTGTGCATCCTCGTTTCCTTTCCTTGCTTCCTTTCCTCGCATCTTAGCTCCATCCCTTCAGGATGTGAGGGAAGGATGCACGGAAAAGATGCGAGGATGGAGGAATTGAATCAAGTGAAATGATATATCCTTGCTCCCTTTAGCGTCACTTCAGAGCATCATCAGCTGCGCAAAATGGATCTGCCCTTATGTTATTAAAGTTTGTTTTTTGAATATTAATAAAGCAAGATGCACTGTTGAAATATGACATGTATGGTTTATTTAAATTGCAAAGGTAAAATATAAATTAAAATTATTACAACAGATGAGAAGGGGGAGGATAATTTACACATGCATCAGGTTTTTCGATGAAAAAGACTTCCGCATAGGATACACCTGTGTATCCTCGCTCATAGCTCCTCTGGAAGGCTACTCACTCCTCGATCCTCACCTCCTCGCGGTGCAATTAGAGAATTGAGATGTCCTTCAAGATGGCTGAGCTCGATCGTTTCCGGATCATAGGATGGAGGACAGAGGAGCAAGGAAGCGAGGAGAGATATTGAGAAGCACCCTTGCTGTCCCCTCAAAATAACTCAACACAGCCATTAATGTCTAAACCGCTGGCCACATAAGTGAGTACACCCCTAAGTGAAAATGTCCAAATTGGGCCCAATTAGCCATTTTCTCTCCCCGGTGTCATGTGACTTGTTAGTGTTACAAGGTCTCAGGTGTGAATGGGGAGCAGGTGTGTTAAATTTGGAGTTATCGCTCTCACTCTCTCATACTGGTCATTGGAAGTTTAACATGGCAACTCATGGCAAAGAACTCTCTGAGGATCTGAAAAAAAGAATTGTTGCCCTACAAAAAGATTGCCAAGACCCTGAAACTGAGCTGCAGCACGGTGGCCAAGACCATACAGCTGTTTAACAGGACAGGTTCCACTCAGAACAGGCCTCACTTTTGTGGCCAGCGGTTCAGACATTAATGGCTGTGTGTTGAGTTATTTTGAGGAGACAGCAAATTTACACTGTTATACAAGCTGTACACTCACTACTTTACATTGTAGCAAAGTGTCATTTCTTCAGTGTTGTCACATGAAAAGATAATAAAATATTTACAAAAAATGTGAGGGGTGTACTTACTTCTGTGAGATATTGTGTATAAATGTGTGTGTGTGTGTATGTGTATATATATATATATATATATATATATATATATATATATATATATATACACACAGTGCCCTCCAAAAGTATTGGAACAGTAAAGACAAAATTGCTCTGTTGGCTGTGGAGTCAAGACATTTGCAAATATGATTAAAAGATTAATATGAGACAAAACTACAAAATGTTACATTTTATTATTAGCCGTTTCAACACATGCATGTTTTACCAAATAAAAAGAACAGCACTTTTAGAGTTCATCCCGCTCATTGATGTGAGCATAAGTATTGGGACAGTTGAACATAAGGCAGATATAAAAGATTAAAAGCTATTATTTAGTTGCAGATCCCTTGCGCACAATCACAGCAGTGAGTCTGTGACCCATAGACATCACCAGACTCTGGGTCTCATCCTTTGAAATACTTTTCCCAGCCTTAAATGCAGCCAATTCCAATTGTTGTTTGTTTTGGGGAGTTTCTACCTTTACTCTCCTCTTCAGCTGGTGAAATTAATGTTCAATTGGATTTAAATCTGGAGATTGACTTGGGCAATCTAAGACTTTCCATTTCTTTGCCCTTATAAACTCCTTGACTGAACTGGCAGGGTGTTTTGGGTCATTGTCCTGATGCAATATGAAGCACTTCCCAATGAATCTGGTGGCATTTTCTTGAATATTGGTAGGCAAGATGGTTTTGTACCCTTCCAAATTCATTCTGCTACTGTCATCTTACATTAAGTCATCAGTAAAGTTGAGAGGGCCTGTTTCAGAGACAGCCATGCCTGCCCATGCCATGACACCACCTCCACCATGCTTTACAGATGAGGCTGTATGCTTGGGATCTTTTGCAGTTCCCTTTTTTTCTCTACATTTTTGCTTTCCCATCACTTAGATAAAGGTTCATCTTTGTCTCATCGGTCCATAAACACAGTTCCAAAACTCTTCTGGCTCACCTTTGTGCTTTTTTGCAAACTCTAATCTTGCCTTTCTATTTTTGGTGCTGGTCAGAGGTATGCATCTTGCTGTGTAGCATCTGTAATTCTGTGTCAAAGTCTCCTGAGGATAGTAGATTGTCAGAGCATCACCTCAGCTTTCTGGAAGTTGTTGGTGATTTTACAGACACGTCTTTTAGGGTTCATTTTCACAGCTTTTATGATTTGTCTGTCATCAGCTACTGTTGTTTTCTCAATCGATCAGGTCGTTGTTGGTTGCTGGTGTCGCTGGTGGTTTCCAAACTCTTGATTTCTCCATGCCCTTTGTTTTTGCTATAGCTCTAATTGACTTCCTCTTTTCTTTTAGCATCCAAATTGCTTGCTTTTCTCTCAAAGTCAGCTCCCTCATCTTCATCCTGGTTTGTGTGTGTCATCATTGAATGCAAGATTCAGAATGCAGAAGTATTGGATATAACTGATACAACACATTCCCTGCTTTTAATATCTGAAGAATGAATGCAACAGGACACAGCTGATCACTTAGAAAGACCTGTGAGGCAACTGTTCCAATACTTATGCTCACATCAGATAGAGGGATGAAACTCTAAAAGTGCTGAACTTCTTAGCTGTTAAAACATCTATGTGTTGAATCACCCAATAATAAAATGTAACATTCTGTAGTTTTGTCTCATATTCATCTTTTAATCATATTTGCAAATGTCTTTGACTCCACAGCAGAGAAAGCAATTTTGTCTTTACTGTTCCAATACTTATGGAGGGCACTGTGTGTATGTATATGTGTATATATATATATATATATATATATATATATATATATATATATATATAATATTAGGGCTGTCAATCGATTAAAATGTTTAATTGCGATGAGAAAAATGAAAAATGTTTGATTGTCATGAGTTAACTCACGATTAATCACAACTTAATCGCACATTTTTATTTGTTCTAAATGTACCTTAAATTAGTTTTTAATACTCTACTCAACATGGGCATGGACAAATATGGATGCTTTATGCAAATGTATGTTTATTATTATTGAAACTAGTCAACAGAGCATGAAGACTAGACATGTTTCAAAGGTCATAGATGTTTTTCAGAGAACTTGTTTATGTCCATTATACACATGAAAAAAGAAATACCAGGATCCCATTACTTCTCTTTCTGTGCACTGAGCAATTTACTTACACAAACCTTGTTTACATTTTTGCAGGACAGGGCAGCTCACTTCTTCTGAACATGCAAAATGTACATTTATTATTTATTATTAGATTTGTTTGCCTCTCTCTCTGTGCCCACATACTGTATTTTGATGCAGCTAAATTCTCAATAAAACTGTTTTCATTTACAGGTGCATCTCAATAAATTAGAATGTCGTGGAAAAGTTCATTTATTTCAGTAATTCAACTCAAATTGTGAAACTCGAGTATTAAATAAATTCAGTGCACAGACTGAAGTAGTTAAAGTCTTTGGTTCTTTTAATTGTGATGATTTTGGCTCACATTTAACAAAAACCCACCAATTTACTATCTCAACAAATTAGAATATGGTGACATGTCAATCAGCTAATCAACTCAAAACACATGCAAAGATTTCCTGAGCCTTCAAAATGGTCTCTCAGTTTGGTTCACTAGGCTACACAATCATGGGGAAGACTGCTGATCTGACAGTTGTCCAGAAGACAATCATTGACACCCTTCACAAGGAGGGTAAGCCACAAACATTCATTGCCAAAGACCAAAGACTTAAACTACTTCAGTCTGTGTGCATTGAATTTATTTAATACACGAGTTTCACAATTTGAATTGAATTACTGAAATAAATTAACTTTTCCATGACATTCTAATTTATTGAGATGCACCTGTGTATATATATATATATATGACATGAGAGAACCGGTCCCCAAGTATATTTTCAAAGTGAAACCGGTTTGTGGTGTAAAAAAAGGTTGGAGACCCGTTTTAACTAATTGCAAAGGCTAAATAATCAGTCAGTGTCTACTAATTAATCAGTGAAATAATTAATGATTTGCTGATAAGTCATTCTAATAATCATTAATTAATCAATAATGAATTTCCTTTTTCCAAATGTCCCAATTAATTCTCATTTATTAATTTTAGGCCTGATGAAAGTGAAGGAAGAAAGACAAGATCTGAATGAGGTGGAGGAGAAACATCAGGATCAGAAAGATCATGATGTCAATGGAGAAAAATCAGTGAGTTGCAGCATTCAAATAACAGACGTCAAAAAGCCTTTCAGCTGCTCTCACTGTGGGAAGTCATCCACACGTAAAGGAGACCTTAAGAAGCACATGTTAATTCATACTGGGATAAAGCCTTTCAGCTGCTCTCATTGTGGAAACACTTTCAAACAGAAAGGAAGCCTTATGAAACACATGAGAAGTCATAGCGGGGAAAAGCCTTTCAGCTGCTCTCAGTGCGGAAACACTTTCACGTGTCACGAAAACCTTAAGAATCACTTGTTAATTCATACTGGGTTAAAGCCTTTCAGCTGCTCTCAGTGTGGAAACACTTACAGACAGAAAAGAAGCCTTATGAAACACATGAGAATTCATAGTGAGGAAAAGCCTTTCAGCTGCTCTCAGTGCGGAAACACTTTCACGTGTAACAAAAACCTTAAGAATCACATGTTAATTCATGCTGGAATAAAGCCTTTTACCTGCTCTCAGTGTGGAAAGAGGTTTACCAGGAAAAGTCAACTTAAGGATCATTTGCATATTCACTCTTCAGAAAAGCCTTTCAGCTGCTCTCAGTGTGGAAACACTTTCACTCGTAAAACAAACCTTAAAACTCACATGTTAATTCATACTGGGATAAATTCTTTCAGCTGCTCTGAGTGTGGAAAGAGTTTTACACAGAAAGGACACCTTAAGGATCATTTGGTAACTCACACTTCAGAAAAGCCTTTCAGCTGCTCTCAGTGTGGAAACACTTTCAGACGTAAAGCAGACCTTAAGAAGCACATGTTAATTCATACTGGGATAAAGCCTTTCAGCTGCTCTCAGTGTGGAAAGAGTTTTAGAGAGAAAGGAATCCTTATGAAACACATGAGAACTCATAGTGGGAAAAAGCCTTTCAGCTGTTTTCAGTGAGGAAACTCTTTCACGTGTAATGAAAACCTTAAGAATCACATGTTAATTCATACTAGGATAAAGCCTTTCAGCTGCTTTCAGTGTGGAAAGAGTTTACATTTATCCATTTAACAGACACTTTTATCCAAAGTGACTTACAATTGGGGAATACATCAATCAGCTCATCTCAAAGAGGTAAACAGACACAGAAAGTGCTCATAAAACCACATTTCAGGCATTGTTCAAATAAGTACAAGCTAGACAGGGAAAGATTAAAGGAAAGAGAAAGTGTTTTTTTTGTTTGTTTTTTTTTCCAAATAGTGACAAAAAAAGATGAGTTTTCAGCCATCGCTTGAAAATTGTTAGGGAATTCGCATTCTGGATAGAGGTGGGCAGGTCATTCCACCAACCAGGAATAATGAACGAGAATGTTCTGCAGAGTGATTTTGAGCCTCTCTGTGATGGTACCACGAGGCGTCGCTCACTCGTAGATCTCAGACTTCTGGAGGGGATGTAGATTCGTAATAGTGAGTGGAAGTAGGCAGGTGCTGAGCCTGTGGCTGTTCATTATGCAAGCATCAATATCTTGAACTTGATGCGAGCCGCGACTGGTAGCCAGTGCAGGCAAATAAAGAGAGGTGTAACATGGGCTCTTTTAGGCTCGTTAAAGGAAAACGCCACCGTTTTTCCATATTCCAATATGTTTTTCCCTCAACTTAGACAAGTTGATACGTACCTCTCCCGTCTCAGTGCGTGCACTTAATCGCTCTAGCGCGCGGCGCCACTATGCTAGCGTTTAGCTTAGCACCATTCATTCCTTAGGATCCAAACAGAGATGAATTTAGAAGCCACCAAACACTTCCATGTTTTCCCTATTTAAAGACGGTTACATGAGTAGTTACACGAGTAAGTATGGTGACACAAAATAAACAGTGGCGATTTTCTAAGCGGATAAAAAATGATAACTATAATGTATGGCGGAAGAGCACTTCGCAGCACTTCGACCTCGGCGCAGTAACTCCTGCGCATCACTCCTGAAAACTCTCCCTCTCCCTCTAACTTCATCAATAGAACCAATATTACTGCGCCGAGGTCGAAGTGCTGCATTTTATTTTGTGTCACCATACTTACTCGTGTAACTACTCATGTAACCGTCTTTAAATAGGGAAAACATGGAAGTGTTTGGTAGCTTCTAAATTCATCCCTGTTTGGATCCTAAGGAATGAATGGTGCTAAGCTAAACGCTAACATAGTGGCGCCGCGCGCTAGAGCGATTAAGTGCACACACTGAGACAGGAGAGGTACGTATCAACTCGTCTAAGCTGAGGGAAAAACATATTGGAATATGGAAAAACGGTGGCGTTTTCCTTTAAAGACCAGTCATGCAGCTGCATTCTGAATCATCTGTAGAGGTTTGATTGTGTTTGATGGAAGTCCAGCCAGAAGAGCATTGCAGTAGTCCAGCCTAGAAATGACAAGGGTCTCGACAAGAAGTTGTGCAGCATGCTCTATCTGATGTTGTTTCACCTGTAAACGAGGATTTGATCGTCACATGAGAATTCATACAAATTAAAAGCCTTACGTATGTCTTGTTTGTGGCAGGATATTTCTACAGGTTAAAAAAGCGTGGAAAATTGTGTACTGTGTAGAGATGGATATTGTTAAGGTTTTAAAGGCATTACTGTTCTTACTGTTACTGCTGATCTATTTGGTATTTTTATTGGTTGTTTTTGTTATTTGGCTCAATTCTCAGGATGTGAACTTTTTCTCTCAAAGTTATAAAACTATGTAATATGTTCAAGGTCTCTGAACAATTAGTTTCTTGTTCTGTTTACATGTAACACACTGATACACAAATAAATGTACTGTATAAATTCAAATGTGCATATTCTTTCTCTGTTTACTATAGACTTTTCCCAGTAAACTTTTACTTACCATTGCAATTAACTGATGAACACACCCATGTGGGGCCCAAATTGGTTGCACCAAGGGTGCGGTTAATTTTGTCCCATAAAACAACGTCATCTGCTGAGAATCTTTTATTTTCTGGCAATTTTAATTATATTTAATTGTTCAAAAAACATGCTGAAACAATGAATCAAACACATCAGGGTTATGTATAGTGGTATCAAGGCAATCCCCTTCATTTTTAATGGAGAGCCAGTGATTTCCGGCGACATGAATGACAGGATGTAGGCGTGCTCAGTGCCTGTAATGGAGGAAATGTTAGTAGAGCTATGACAACAATACTCCTGCATTTATGATGTTTCCTTGAGGGACTACTGCAACAGAGTGAGCAAAGGTCAAATAAAAAAAAAAAAAAAAAAAAAATATATATATATATATATATAATTACCTCATGTTCTCTTTGGTGGGTTGACAGTCCATACTGTTCTCTTCATGGAATCCAGGTACAGTATGAGTTCACTGTCAGGTTTTCTTTTTTGGACTTTTCTGATGACAAGATAGCCAGAGCAAAAAAAAAAAAAAAAAAAACACCATTAGGTAGCCATTGTTTATTTACGCTCACAGTACCTTCTGTCAGTCGACAGTCCTGTCTTCTTGAAGAAAGCACACACATTGTTAAAGACAGCAAGTGATGAAGGGTCGGGTAGACTGCTTAGCATGTAGACATGGTTTTTTTTTTTTTTTTTTTTTTTGTACACGGCACACCAAGATTTTGAGTCACAATCACATAATCTGATATAGTGATCAAAAATATTGTGTAGACTGAACTTGACATTAGAAAGACAATCCTGTGACAAGATACAGACACGCTCAGTTTTGCTCACTGAGAGATTTATTAATGTAGGAATAATTATCTCAGTATGTTTTTACAGTCACATGCACACGTACCGTTGGTCTGAGCTGTGAATGAATTTGAACAATGCACTTTAATGGGAGAAGCAGGCCACTTTGTGTCACATATAGCAAATCCTCTTCAAAATCAAGTGAAAAAAAAAGCAAAACCTGCACAAATACTAGAAATTCTTAGAAACAAAATAATTGGTAATCATTTAAAAAACGGTTGCACATTTTATTTATGAAGTAGAACATTTATGCCATTTTGCTCACTTGGCTGTTTTCCCTGGAGCACAGGTGTACACGTTTGGAAACGTGTCGAAGTCGTGCATCTTCAAAATATGCAGTAGCCCCTCTGATTGAAATTAGATTAAATTTAGATTAAAATAGATAACAATTAGAATTCCTTTAGATGAGATTTAAAACTATTTGGTTAAAGTTGTTTTGTGTTTGATGAGAAATAAAATGAAGAGCTGAAGATATTTTGTGCATGGCGTACCTTTCATCAGTGTCTTTGCAAATCTGCACGATCACTATAAACTGACAGTGATTAACCTCATTCTTTTGTCTCTATCCATAAAGATACATTTGCATAGATGGGCAAACATAATCACCTGATTTTGTAAATGTGGCCAATCACATCTGCATTAAGCACCCAGTTTGCACTTGTCTGTAATTTAAATGAATAGCTTACATTTACAAAATGAGCCTACAACAGCAAAAATAAGCCTTTTTAATGAAAGTAAAAGGTCCATGTTTTACAGTTTCTGTGTATGTGCCCAACAGCACATAGAGTTTGCTGTGTTCCTCCATTGTGATTTTCATCTAACAGTTGACACATTCAGCATTAATGTATGAGATCTCAGTGAAGAAGCAGAATTGGTGTTTTGTGTTCACTGTTTTTTCATCCTCATGATTCATCCGGAGCTAAACATAAGAAACACGTCCAGAAAGCTCAGTTTGGACGTCAGCCAGAAGTGCCTTCCTCATGTCTCTGCTTTTCTCAAGTCACTTTCTGAAGTCATTTCACTTCACTTTGAACTGAAATCAGAATTCTGATGAATCTATATGAATGTTAGACACAGTACAGTATCTGAAGTGTTTCAGCTCAGGTGTTTCTACACAGGTCAGATTGATGTTTCCATCATATCGGCTCAATGTTTCCATCAACTGGACAACATCAAGACAATAGACATGACACACTGAAACAAACAAGACAAAAGCCATGTGCTCACACAAAACAAAAACACAATCACATGGCAAGCAAAACAATAAAAAGTCACCTGCTTGAACAAAACAAGACAAGAAACCGCAGCTAATAAGAACACTCATGAGCTGCATGTTCACACAAAACATGACAACATGAAACCATGCAGATGTAAAAAACTCGCACACTTGAAGCTGCGCGCTTACATGAAAACAAGGCATTACAGGAGTGTCAGGGCTCTGTCACAAAACCATGAAAAACTAGACCGAAGTGACAGAAGCCTGACACTATCAGTTAAAATGCACTAGTACAACATTTAAAAAGCTTTCTGGAAAACGTTTCAGGTAACAGTTATATGAATCAGTGTTAGAAAATTGATGTATTTCTATTATGATTTCTGTAATAATGATTCATGGATATTAAAGGTGCCTGTCTTGCTCGGATGATCACAATATTTAATATATCTACAACATTCAGTACAGAATAATATCAAATTGCAAATATGCTATATGCAAATACAATATCCATAATATCATTGACATGAAGATAAATCTTGCTGTAATCTGGCCTGTTATTTGTGGTGTTTTATTCTAATATTGTATTCATCACTATTTCCTCTCTGTGCTGAGTTCTTCCTCCCTGCAAAATAATTCAACACAAAAGCATTTACTGAGCTCTCATGACTGCAGATTGTTCCAGATCAATGTGAATCATGAGATTGTCAAGTCACCTTTAGTTATATAGCACTTTATACAATACAGATTGTGTCAAAGCAGCTTTACAGTGTTAAACAGGAAAAACTTGTGCTGATAATGCAAGAGGACAATAGAGAACAGTCAGTTTTTCAGTTAAAGTTGGTTCATCATTGATTCAGCAATGTAATCGTTCAGTTCAAGTAGTATCTGTGCAATCAAGTTGACAATCCTGCCAGAAATTAAGTGTCCCCAACTAAGCAAGACAAAGGTGACAGTGGCAAGGAACCAAAACTCCATCGGAGACAGAAATGGAGAAAAAAAAAAAAAAACACTTGTGAGAGAGCAGGCTCAGTCGGGGGTCAGTTCTCCTCTGGCCAGAATTTGGATTGTGTGAGGCTGAAAAACTCACCAGCTCTTCTTGCACAGTTGATCTGAAGAAGAATCACAGTAGAAGCAGCAAACACTGCAAACTCAACAATAATCACAATCACTGCGAGTGGACAGATGATGGACAATCAAGAGGAAAAAAACAACAGACTCAAGTCTGTGAAACTGGGAATGAAATGAAAGGTATAAAACAACAAACAATGTAAAGACGTGTGTTAGCTCTGAATAATGATCCAGCAGTAACTGAAGTCAGTAGGACTGCTGTGATCACGTCTGTTAGTTCAGTTCAGACATAATAAACATACAGTATAAACCAAACATCATCATCATCAGATCATACTTGAGCTTCACATCATAGAAATGATGAATGAACTTCCACTGCTTCATGAGTCCATCATCTATTATCATGTTATTTCAACCACGATGTCAAGAGAAACAATTACCATCTGAATAGGACTTTTGAGTTGATCTTAATCTCACAGTACAAGTGATAAGACAATTGAACATAATACGAAACTCATAAGATTATTACAATTATATCATTTATATCATGAAGCAAAATGGTATACAATAATAAATTGTTTTGGCATTGTTCTTTGGGGAGGAACTCCATGTTTGAGTTGATCTGAATCTCAGTTAAATCTGCTGGTTTTGAAGATGTAGAACTTTATTCACTGTGAAAACTTTAGATAATGTTTCTTGGTCATGTCACTTATGTCTGGTTAGGACAGATTTATTCTAGGGATGGCCATTTTCCAAAAATTTTGCATTCAAATATTTGGGCTCATAAATAAACGAATATTCAAATATTAGTTTATTTAAATGAGGATTAATGAGAAAGACGTTATTTTTAATTATCAAGTTTTTGTCACGATTTCTGAACATGATTAGCGGTTACACAACAATGTTCTACTACAACAACGTTACGTTATCGCAAGATTTTATTTTGGTTGAAAACGTGTAAACAAAAAAAGTACATAAGCATTCAAGATCAAGCAGAGCAAATGGAAAAATCAAGCAGACTGTGCCAATTACAGTACAGAATGTAGGCTACATATACTCGAGTCGGCCTATATTTATTGTGTTTACATTGTTTCATGTATTAATTCTGAGAGAAACAATATATTGATATTATAATATATTATAATATCCACATGCTCGGGTGAAAGTTTGTTCCTCAGTTTGATAACAATAAGAACGCGCTGTCAATGATAACGTGTGCTAACAGTTTCTTAGCGCTTTGTGTTAAACCATTCTCTCTCGAGGAAACTTTATATATGTCGGAATATCATTTCACGATCAGATGCGCTCTCTTCTTGGCTCAATCGGAGTACAGCTGCGCTCAGGGGCGGACTGGTCATCTGTGGGCCGGCCCTTTGCGTAAATATATATAAAAAATGAATTGTAGTAAATGTACATATATTCTTCCGCCGCGCGGCCCACTTGATTCAAAAATTCTAATTAATTTAGTGCGCTCCGGCTCAGTGCAGCGGCTCAGCGCTTGTCAATGTTAAAATGTTAGAAATAGTCAATCAAAGTGTAGAAGGCGGGATTTACTGTTCACAGACGCTGAACTGCGAGCTGCTGATGTAACCAGCTAAACATGACGAGACAATTCAGCAATATTTGCCAACCGTTACGATAAAAAAAAAAAGTTAAACGATAGACATTAATTTTCAGGAATGCAAACTACTACTGGCCTTTTCAAACTTCTTAGATTTTAATGGCATTTACGTTATTCGTCTATAACATAGCAGTTTTCAGCAGACATGAGATAAGAGTTCATCTATATAGGCTTTCTTCCGTGATTTCCGTGTCTAAGAAAATGTTTAAAAATCTATAAAAAATCATTCTCAATCTTACTCTAAAACATTGTAAATCTAAAGACTTTTGCTTTCGAGTCCTGTGCATATGAAAGTGATTTATATCATAGGCCTAATAAAAAATATAATTTGCTTATTAATTCACATGCATTATTTTATACACACACTGGTGGTTAAAAGTTTGAAATAATTAAGGCTTTTTATTTATTTCAAAGAAGATTGAATTTATTTGATCAAAAATACAGTAACAATAATATTATGAAATATTACACTTAAAATAGTTTTCTATTTAGGATATTTTAAAATGTAATTTAAGCTGAATTTTCAGCATTATTACTCCAGTCTTCAGTGTCCCTTCAGAAATCATTTTAATGCTGCTTAATTTGCTGCCTAATTATTATCAGTTATTATTAATAATGGTTTTTATTATTGGTATAATGGTTCTCAGTTAAAGAACAGCATTCATTTGAAATATAAGTACTTAGTAATAATATAAGTATATATAAAGATAAATCTTTACTGTCACTTAAATCAATTTAATGCAACCCTGTTGAAGAAAAATATTTTTTAATCTTACCCAAGACTGAATGGTATCACATTTTCCACAAAAATATGAAGCAGCACAACAGTTTTCAACATTGATAATAATCAGAAATGTTTCTTGAGCAGCAAATCAGCATATTAGAATGATTTCTGAAGGATCATGTGACTCTGAAGACTGGAGTAATGATGCTGAATATTCAGCTTTGATCACAGGAATAAATTACATTTTACTATATATTCGCATAGAAGACAGCTATATATTTCACAGTATATTTGTCTTAATCAAAATAATTAGTATACTCTTTTCCACAATTGGAGCTCTATTCCTTAAAATGATAGATGTGAAGCTCCTACAAAAGGACAAATACTGTATATGACCAATAGAAAGGCACTATTCTGAACTATTCAAGTCTTCTAGATGATACCAGAGCATTGTGTCATATTGACTGATAATATAGGTATTTAACTTTAGTGATATTAAACTGTCCCTCATAAAAATTCTTTAAAATTATTTACTATTTGTCATATACACCAGGAAAGACAAATTATAATGTAAAGAATACCAGTCATTTATGGTGTGGTGTGGTGTGTTGTGGACTGGGTTTGGTGGGCTGCTCTGTGCCAAAAAGTCCCCTGCGCTTACCTGCAGTCGTGAATGCAGTGATGGACAGCTGTCTTTCCTCCGCTGACTGATGTTTGTATTTCATGTGATTTCTCATTGTGGTGGTGATATTATGATAAATCAGTTTCACTAATTCATTTGATCAGAAGTAATTACATTTTGTCAGATCATTTAGTAAGATCATTCAGATCAAAGTAAATCCAAACTTGGCGAGGCAGATGATGACATTCTGTTATCAAACACTATGAATTTGTTAACACGCTCCACGGCGCCACCCAGTGCATGTATTTATAACTGCTTAGGATTTATCATGGATTCCCTGCATTTACGGCCAGCAAATTAACATAGTAAAATTCGAGTAGTGTCTTTATTGTTCGAATAATAATTACAGACCGAATATTCGAATGTTCGACTATTCGTGCACACCCCTAATTTATTCAGATGATATTGGGACAATAAAGCCCTCCCTACACCTACCCTAACCCTACCGATACTTTATTTTCAACTTTTTGATTATTTCCTTTATTTTTATTGAAATTAAATGCCTTTCCGATGCGATAAGAGATTTGAAAAGGGAGAAAAAAAGTTTGTCTAAAGGCGGGCTAGAACTCGGGTCGATCGCGTCAAAAAGCATGTACCTCACCATCTACGCCAGTGAAACTGATGCTGAATCAGAATTGACTAACCCAATCACACGTTGGTGGGCGGAGTTAGTGTACATAGCCTTTGCCAACAAGGTGGGCTATTTGCACTTAGTGTAAATAGACACTCCGTAAATATAAATGTTCTCAGAAATATTTTATACATTATTTAAAAAAAAAAAAAAAGTAGGCTAACTGATGTAACAACTGCAGGGCCATTTATCTCAGAAGATGATCACAAAGTCACAAAAAGCCAAGTGAGGGGGAATACATTTCTTGAACCTATTAGACATTAGGTTTTTTTATGGTTTTTGCAAAACTAACATGTTCATCACAAGATAATGCGTGAAGAGTGATGTGTATATACAACCTTTTGACTCTTTTATATAGATAAGAATACAGGTTTTCAGGTATTTCCAAAGCCCCCTGACCATCCCCTGAAAAACAAAACTCTTGCTACCAAAACCACTTCTGAAGGTAAATTGAGAGGGCTAGCTTAATAGCGTAACTGTTTTAGGGCTGTGCTAGGGCTAAATTAACTGTTCAACAGTCAGAGAACAATATTGCTTATTGTAGCGTAAATAATCACATTGGATATATATTGAAGTTCTATGCGTAATATAAAGGTTAAATGCAAACCAAGTAATTTTACATTAAGATAATCTAAAACTTTCCATTTTATTTTTTATTTTTTTAGAATTACCCATGGATCAGAATGGCCAGTTGGCCTGGAATAGACGGCTGCCAGATTCATCTTCACAAGACTCTGAAAGTGAAATTCCAGGTATTGTTAAGCTATGAGTGTATCATTACACTATTTCACGATTCTGATAGAATAAGCTGTAGAATTAAGCAACATAACATGAGAAGGAGTGATGTTATTCTGAAGATCATTATGGTGTGATTTGGTGTAGATGCTGAAGACAATCACAGCCTAATAAGGGAGCGCTCCAACTCTTCCAGTCATCAATCACACCATGAAAGTGATAGAGAGCTCTCCATGTCTACTTCTAGACATGGTAAGTTAATCAACCTGTTAGATAACAATTGTTGGCTACCAGACTGTGGTGTGAGTTTCCTGTTTATCCCAAAGGGGAAACAGAAAGATAACATTTATAAATTGTATACACTACTGTACATTTGCAGAAACAGTGGTACATAGTGTGTGCATACCCATGAAGATGCCATTGCATATAAAAGGATATGTGTCTACATGTGGCAGACTGAAATAGTCTATGTTGTAAAGCATATGTGATCTGTGTTGGCAAAATGAGTCACAATGAGCAAATTTTCACATTCCACTCTGTTAAATCTATATGATTTGTTGGAATCGGTCGAAAAATGACTGAGCTCCACCCGTTTGATGTCGACGAATTCAGCAAAGTAACATCTGAGAAAAATCAAGTTAAAGTTTTCTGAAGGTTCCAAAGCAAAGTCACCTAGCAACATTGCATCTTTTCCTCCACTTCCTTTCTTAATATTAATTACTATATTAATAATCACAATATAGCCATTTTTACTTATTAAAAATAAGAGCAGATGCAAAAAACAACAACAATAGAACAAATATAAGAGAAACAAGAGTGTTCATTACAAATAAATTGATTAATAAAACTACAAAAGCAGTTCAATCAAGAGCAGCGATCTTTTCTTTTATTGTTAGATTAAAAGTAATGAGACAGATAGCAGGTATATTAAGACCTACACTGCACGGATCTAATATAATGTTACACGTCAGATGTTTTTCCCCAACAGTTACCTAAACATTCAAGTCATAACTGATTATGTTTGCATGAATAGCCTACTTATCTACTGTAATTCTGTGTATACAGTATGTGTATATTTATTGGGATCGCTAGACGAGGGCTTAATAATCAAATTTTTCATGAAAACCTAAAATTCGACCAAAATCTACATTTTTCACTTATTTTTGTCTGTAGCTCAAAATTAGCCCGTGCGCATTCGCACTCATTTTGCCAGCACGGGTCACATATGTGTGTGTGTGTGTGTGTGAGATTTTGTGTTTAATAAAAATAACAACAACGTTAATAATAGCAATAATTGTATAGTAAATGATAAGTCACAAATGTACTGTGACACCGTGTCTACACGTTGTCAGGCATGCATACAAGCACGTGGGGGCCATACAAACTACTGAGTACCATTTTGAGTTGTTGCAATGAAATTTCAGCAAAACGGACTAGCCTGCTGCATCATTTTTTCACTTTGATTTTTGGGGTGTCTTTGAATTCAGCCCTCTGTAGGTTGATCATTTTCATTTCCATCAAACAATGTGGCATCCTTTTGTTCCTAACACATTACTCAGTCCATATCAGTATAGATATCCAGCATGATATTTTTCCCCATCGCGATCTGATGTGTTTTCAAAGTGTTCCTTTAATTTTTTTGAGCATTGTACATACATTCCCATATGTGTAGTACATTTTCCATAGAAAGAATGATCATTCCTATAATTATTCCACCAAATGATACAATTTGAGCTTCAAGCACTTTCTCCGGTACCAATGTTACAATTCAAGCCAAATCAACAGAGGGACATCCCAAATTAAAAAAAAAAAAAATAAATAAAAAAACTGAGTTGAGTAAAATGGTGCTACGGTGACGCGGAGAGACAGAGAGGAGATGAATTGTTGAAAAAAGTTGGTATTTTTTATTTTCTTTGCATACAAAAAGAATTCTCGTCACATCATAAAATTCAGACTGAACCACTGATAGCAGATGGACTATCCTGACGATGCTTTTCATACTTTTCTGTGCCTTGACAGTGAGAATTACTTGGCAGTCAATGGGACAGTCAAAAGCCTCCCGATTTTCATCTAAAATACTTAAATTGTGTTCCGAACACGAACGAAGCTTTTACGGGTTTGGAACGAGATGGGGGGTAAGTGATTGACAAAATTTTCATTTTAGGGTGGAGTAACCCTTTAAATAATGTTAACACAGATGCAACTTTTAATCTTAATAATTAGTTAATGTTGAGGTTAAGATAAATACCTTCTGTACAAGTATTGTTCATTGTTAGTTCATGTTGTCAACTAATATATTTAACTAATGTTAACCAATAAACTTTTATTGTGAAATTTTCCCAAATAATTAATAAATTATAATTTTTATATTACTATTATATATTTTATATTAATATTATTTTATTTTTTTTACCTTATTTAAATTCTTGAAACTAAGAATGTTTGCTAATTTATTATTTTATTATTCTTTGTTCACAATAAAATAATATACACGTTAGACATAATGTGTCATACAAGACATAGGCCTACATAAAAAAAAAAAAAATATATATATATATATATATATATATATATATATATATATATATATACAGGTGCATTTCAATAAATTAGAATGTCGTGGAAAAGTTCATTTATTTCAGTAATTCAACTCAAATTGTGAAACTCGTGTATTAAATAAATTCAATGCACACAGACTGAAGTAGTTTAAGTCTTTAGTTTTTTTAATTGTGATGATTTTGGCTCACATTTAACAAAAACCCACCAATTCACTATCTCAGTGTGTCCGCGGGTCCTTAAAAAGTCTTAAAATGTCTTAACGTTTTCCTAACAAAAGGCCTTAAAAAGTCTTAAAATGTCTTAAATTCAGATTCAATGGGTTTTAAATATTTTTGGTCAGATTAACGCTAAATTATCTTTTTTTAGTCTGACGGACCCAGTGACTGTTTACGATCATTGAACAGACCGAAGATTTTTTTTTCTTCCCCCGCGCGTAGTTACCACGTTATCAGAGAGAATTGCAGTAGCAGAATACTGGTCGAACTAAAAAACAAATAAAAATACAGGTCGACCTACGTTCTTTGTTTATATAATGTTCTCAATAATAATATAGGTCGAGCTACAGCTAGCTGACCAGCCTTTTAGCTAGTTTAAAATGTTTTTTTTTTTTTACTGTCCGACCAGACAAATAGCCTGATTAAAATTTAAGTGACAAAAAAACAACCAGCGAAGCATTGAAACGCGAGAATGATTCTTCTGATTTTATTACATTCAGTGTAAACAGCGATTGATATTTTGGATAGTGTATTTCTGGTATCAAGGTCGCGCTGTTGAGGCTCACGCTGCCTGTCTCTTTGTGAGAGACGTCTACACAAATCAGACATAAAGAAACACACTGAGGTATGAATTCAAAATGCTTAGTTTATTCATAAAATGATGTAGTTAAATGACATACCATGACAAGGGGGCTATTTTGCTGAATATTTTACGATTGCAAATGTCACATTGATTTTAGTCCAATAAACAAGTAGTTAAGTAGTCAATTATTTATTACGTTACTTACATTTTAGACACAATATTTACTGTTTTGTTCTATTTCACCAACGAAAATAGTTCCATACAAAGATTTGAACGAATCGGTTGACTCACTCATTAAGTGACTTACCGCCTCCTACTGGTGGTTCAGTACGTTTAAAAATATGCATTTCCCCCACCAACATTTATTATTTGTATATCCAAAAATGTATTTAAAATATTAATCTCATAACATAATTTATTGCAGATGTAATTTTTCTGGGTAAATTATTTAATCTGACTGACAACAGCCCTATAGTGTATATTTATATAAGTTAAATATATTAAGTTTCTACAATATATAAATATATTGTAGAAACTTAAATTCCTGTAAAGCTGCTTTGCAACAATTTGTATTGTGAAAAGCGCTATACAAATAAACTTGAATTGAATATTGAATTTATTGATTAATTGTAATAAATTGACATGAAAGATGCATACATTTAAAAAGGTCGAAAAAGGCCTTTGTAAAGGTAAAATAAAATATGCAGATTTAAGTATGTAAAAGCTGATAGAACACTGATGAAAATAATGCTTCAGAATAAATTGTTTACACCACCAAAAATCTCTGTGATGCAGTACATTTGTGGGGATATTTTGTATGGAATATTCTCTGCTGATATGAAAAGTTAACAGTATATTGTAATAAATATCATTTATGACAGCAATAACATTTTGTTTTCTTTTTACATTAAACACATCAAATATTACATATATGCATGTAATATAATGTGTGTTTCCATTACGGGTTTAGGTCTTAAATTTCATTTAAGGTGGTATTAAAAAGGTCTTAAAAAGTCTTAAATTTAACTTGTTCATATCTGCAGAAACCCTGCTATCTCAACAAATTAGAATACTTCATAAGACCAATAAAAAAAAAAAAACATTTTTAGTTAATTGTTGGCCCTCTGGAAAGTATGTTCATTTACTGTATATGTACTCAATACTTGGTAGGGGCTCCTTTTGCTTTAATTACTGCATCAATTCGGCGTGGCATGGAGGTGATCAGTTTGTGGCACTGCTGAGGTGGTATGGAAGCCCAGGTTTCCAAGGCTCAGGAAACCTTTCCAGGTGTTTTGAGTTGATTAGCTGATTGGCATGTCACCATATTCTAATTTGTTGAGATGAATTGGTGGGTTTTTGTTAAATGTGAGCCAAAATCATCACAATTAAAAGAACCAAAGACTTAAACTACTTTAGTCTGTGTGCATTGAATTTATTTAATACACGAGTTTCACAATTTGAGTTGAATTACTGAAATAAATGAACTTTTCCACGACATTCTAATTTATTGAGATGCACCTGTGTGTGTGTGTGTGTGTGTATAATATATATATATATATATATATATATATATATATATATATATATATATATATTTTTTTTTTTTTAATGTGGGCCTGTGTCTAGTATGGCCCATTATGTCTAACGTGTATATAAATATATATATATATATATATAATACTTAATCTCATTGTATATTATTTTATATCATTAATTAACCACAGATGCTAACCGGGAGCTTGTTCTGTTCTTTTTACGAGTACAGTTGCAAACCCATGGGCACAGATTATGAATTTATGGGTATGGATTGAAATAAAACAAAACAAAGGTACGGTTTAGAAATCTTAAGTGCACAGATTGGAAATTTGTGGGTACAGTTTATTAATCTGCGGGCATGATTTGTTAAACTAAGGGAACAATTTAAAATCTCTGAGTACAGTTTAAACTAAGGAGACTATTGGCCAAACTATAAAACTATGGCCATGGATTTGCGGTTCTTGTTTTTTCTCTCATATAGGTGACTTTTGAGGCTCTGTAGTACAACAAATTACGTCTAAAAGATCAAACACATGACTGATGAAATTGCTTCATCTTTTGCTGGCATAACTCAATGCATCGACACAAGAAGCATGCATATGATAGGGTGCCTGCAGAGTATACTTTCTTATCAAATTGCAATACATTACTGGTGTTCAGTGTACCTTTTAAAGTGAGGTTTTCACACTTATTAGCAAGAAGAAGAAATGTAAACACAGACAGCTGCAAAGAGATCAATTTAGGACTCCATTTTAGGATTGCAGTACAGTTTGTGTGCAAGTCCAGAATAGAGATTAACCAACAATATAAAACAGCCGATTTTCGATCTTGTGTTTTGAACAAATAAACATCCAGTTCTGATTTATGGCCGCTCAACCAGTGCATCTCTAATTCCAATTTAGTTTTCTTGGTTTTTGAAATTTAATTTGTTTCTTTTGATTAGTCTTCAATTTTAGGTTAGTGACATTATCAAACTTATATTTAATATCCCAATAGTTTTAGTTTTTTCCATAGAGAGGGGCAGGCCTGTGAGCCTTCAAGAAATCCTAATTTTCATCTCAGGTGCCGACAACATACCACCTTTAGGATTTCCAAACAAACCCACAATACAATTTCTCCATCCTGAAGACATCGGTGTGCGAATCTTCCCTGAAGCCAACACATGCGATGTCACATTGTGGTTCCCTCTGCATGACTCTTACCTCAGTTTTAGAGACAAAATCTTCTCTCTTTGACTTTATCTTAAAACGGCTTCAGCACTAAAGAGCTGCTGCACGCTGCGATACAAGACTTTGGCTCGTGTTTTGGTACAGTTGACAGAATTGTCACTTGCCTAATCGGGTCATTGTTGCATCTTCACAAAAATGTATTATTTATTTGCACGTCTTTTAAAGCCATTTGGTACTGGCGCGCTCCAGAGGCGGTTTCCTGTGCGCTCAGTCACGTCCAAAGCGCGCGCGTATAAAGCCGCCTTGAGTACCAGATTGAGTTTGGTACCAAACAAGCTCAGCAGAACCCTGTACGGACCTCAAACATATGACCCAGTCTGGCCCTTGTCCAACAGCTTATCAGAATTACTGGCCCGAGTCAGACTGGAGCTTGTGTCTTTTTTCTCTCTTTCTCTTCCCAATTACACAGCTGCTGTTGGAGCCATTAAAATAGTTCAGTTTCTTTTTAATGGCAAAATGGTTATATTTATTTTAATTTCTTTATTAAGTTAATTTAAAAATATGTTTGGAACATTTTTTTGTTTATTATATTCTAGTTTTTGTTTTTAAAGTAGCCTAACGACCAAGTGGCCAGCTGCATTCAGTGAGTTAGCCTATATGTTTGATAATTTTGCCTTCTAAAATCAGCACCACTTGACTAAAATAAAATCTATATATAAAATACTTAAAAAAGCATATCACAATGTTAGTTTACGTTTGTGCTAGGCACGTATCCAATCGTTTGTGCGGAGAGTGGAAGCTAATGCGCGCTCTGCAGGACTTGGGAGTCTCCAGAGCGATCACTTGCAGTTTTTTCTTATAACAGTGGAAACAACCGTCACTTTTGCTCATAAAGGTAAGAGTACATCATTCGGGACTGTTAAGGGTCTACTTTTATTTGTGTGCACTCACAATATCAGCATATGTTGTGATTTTTTTTTTTTTTAGAAAACAAACAGGATGCGCTTTCTGCCTCACAAAAATGAACCGAAACTCAGCGAATATTTTATTTCCCCTGGCCCCAACACATTCATCATGGTAATTACTTGCTGGGGTTTTGCGGCAAGCTTTATTGCGTGCGCTTTAACGCGGAACTCTTCCAGCACTGGCTGCTGCTGCTGGACACTAAACACCATCCGAGCCGCTCTTGACAGTCGAGGTATCGCGTTGTTTCCACCAGCACGGAAAATCCTTTTCATCACCATAATAATTGATGGATATCTAAAATATAAAAATAAGGAGGAAGCCTAAAACAAGCCCGATGCCCGGCCCGCGTCTGAACTATGACATGAAAATTGCCCCGAAGCTGTAAAGAAGTCGGGGCCCGTTGGGCTTGGGCTGAAATACAGGGCTCTAAACAAAATTAAGTGGCTTAATTTGCACAGCTTGTTGCGTTTCAGCGGCAAAAATACACACAAAATGACGTTAAAATGAGTATCCTCATAAGCATTGTTGTTTTTTTCTTAAGTGAATGTAAACAGTTGCGAAAGAGAAAAGTTTCCAAAACGAAATTCAGGTTCTGCATTTAACTAAGTTAAATAAATGATAATATTCAGTGATGTGATATGTTCTCTGTGTGGAGTAAAGGTCATTGCACACTGGTCCGAAATTTTCACACGGTAAAAAAAAAATATGACCTCGCGTTGTCAAGTCACCTTTATTTATATAGCGCTTTTAACAATACGGATTGTGTCAAAGCAACTTTCCGATATCAAAATAGGAAAATAGTGTGTCAATGTAAAGTGATAAGATTAAACACTCAGTTTTCAGTTAAAGGCATTTCATTATTGAATTCAGTGATATCATCGTACAGCTCAGTTCAGTTTAAATAGTATCTGTGCAATCAAGTCAACGATATCGCTGGAAATTAAGTGTCCCCAACTAAGCAAGCCAGAGGCGACAGCGGCAAGGAACCAAAGCTCCATCGGTGACAGAATGGAGAAAAAAAATGTTGCGTCAATCACGTTTACACACTGCCTCCGAAACTTTCATCAGTCATAAAAAAAAATTCGGATCAGGTTCGATTTTCTGCCTTTTCACATCTGTAGCATGCATTTTGATAGGAAAGGATGACGAATATGGAAAAAATAAAAAAACACATACGAAAATTTCAGACTCAGTGTGCAAGGACCTTCACGTCTGGTGCAGTTGCAGCTTGTATTTATTACTAAAACAAGAAAGCAAACAATAGCATTAATAGTCATTAATTTTAGTTAACATATGCTATGATAATTTGAACAGATTTTTATTCTTATTGTAAAATAATGGAACATTAGGTCATGAATATTGTCTCAAAAGTCATGGAAAAGTCATGGAAATTTATTGGTAAAAATGTGTACGAACCCTGTACTATACATTTGTCTTTGTCAAGTCAAGTCACCTTTATTTACATAGCGCTTTTAACAATACAGATTGTGTCAAAGCACTTAACAGTATCAAATTGGAGGATAGAGTGTCAGTAATGTATAATAATAATATTAATCAATTTTCAGTTAAAGGCATTTCATTATTGAATTCAGAGATGTCATTGTCTAGCTCAGTTTAGTTTAAATAGTATCTATGAAATCAAATTGACGATAATCGCTAGAAATTAAGTGTCCCCAACTGAGCAAGCCAGAGGCGACAGCGGCAAGGAACCAAAACTCCCTCTATGACAGAATGGAGAAAAAAAAACCTTGGGAGAAACCAGGCTCAGTCGGGGGGCCAGTTCTCCTTTGGCCAGGATATTATTGTTTATTTATTTTTTTACTTATCGTTTTAATTAAATTTGAAATGTATAAATGTATTATTTTTATTTTTATATTGTTGCAATTTCTAACAATAATAGTATTATGTAGTTAGGTATTTTATTATATTTTTAGTCATTTTGTTTAATTTTAAGTTTTATTGTATTTAAGTTGAGGTCTTCACTGGGGATATGTCTCCGGGGCTCATCCAGGTGTCTGGCCTCCGCCGACGATCAGGGTCGCAGACATCATCTCCCGGTGCCGACCCACCATCTGATCCGGACACGGACTGAGAAACAGAATAAGAAAGAAACAGACAAATATTAGCGTAGATGCCACTCTTCTTACGATGTAACGAGTACATCGTGTGTTATGAGGAGTGTTCCCGGTTCCGGTTGATCTAATTAATGCAGCCTAACAATCCTTTAACGGATTTGAATAATAGAAGTGTATTAGTGTGTTATGTGTAAACCAGGTTAAAGAAATGTGTCTTTAATCTAGATTTAAACTGACAGAGTGTGTCTGCCTCCTGAACAGTGTTAGGTAGATTGTTCCAGAGTTTGGGCGCTAAATAGGAAAAGGATCTGCCGCCCACAGTCGATTTTGATATTCTAGGTATTATCAAACGGCCAGAGTTTTGAGAACGCAGCGGACGTGGAGGACTATAATGTGATAAGAGCTTGCTCAAGTACTGAGGAGCTAAGCCATTCGGGGCTTTATAAGGAATTAACAAGATTTTAAAATCTATCCGATGTTTGATAGGGAGCCAGTGCAGTGTTGACAAAACCGGGTTAATATGGTCATACTTCCTGGTTCTAGTAAGGACTCTAGCTGCTGCATTTTGGACCAACTGTAGTTTATTGATCAAGCGTGCAGAACAACCACCCAGTAAAGCATTACAATAGTCTAACCTTGAGGTCATAAACGCATGAATTAGCATTTCTGCATTTGATGTTGAGAGCATAGGTCGCAATTTAGATATGTTTTCGAGATGGAAAAACGCAGTTTTACAGATACTAGAAACATGGCTTTCAAATGAAAGATTGCTATCAAACAGCACACCTAGGTTCCTAACTGATGAAGAAGAATTGACAGAGCAGTCGTCAAGAGTTAGATAGTGTTCTAGGTTATTACATGTGGGGTTTTTAGGTCCGATAATTAACATCTCTGTTTTTTTCAGAATTTAGCAGTAAGAAGTTACTCGTCATCCAGTTTTTTATATCGACTATACATTCCATTAGTGTCTCAATTTGGTGTGTTTCACCGGGCCGTGAAGAAATATAGAGCTGAGTATCATCAGCATAACAGTGAAAGCTAACACTATGTCTCCTGATAATATCTCCCAAGGGTAACATGTAAAGCGTGAAAAGTAACGGCCCTAGTACTGAGCCTTGAGGTACTCCATACTGCACTTGTGATCGATATGATACCTCTTCATTTACTGCTACGAACTGACAGCGGTCAGATAAGTACGATTTGAACCATGCTAGGGCACTTCCACTAATGCCACCAAAGTTTTCTAGTCTATTCAAAAGAATGTTGTGGTTGATAGTGTCGAACACAGCGCAAAGATCCAGTAGAACTAATAAAGAGATACAACCACGATCAGATGATAGAAGCAGGTCATTTGTAACTCTAATGAGAGCAGTCTCAGTACTATGATACGGTCTAAATCCTGACTGGAATTCCTCACAGATACCATTTTTCTCTAAGAAAGAATATAATTGTGAGGATACTACCTTTTCTAGTATCTTTGACAGAAAAGGGAGATTTGAGATCGGTCTGTAATTAACTAGATCTTTGGGGTCAAGTTGTGTTTTTTTAATTAGAGGCTTAATAACAGCCAATTTGAAGGTTTTGGGGACATATCCTAATGACGATGATGAATTAATAATAGCCAAAAGAGGATCTATGACTTCTGGAAGCAGCTCTTTTAGTAGTTTAGATGGAATAGGGTCTAACATACATGTTGTTGGTTTAGATGATTTAACAAGTTTATACAATTCTTCCTCTCCTATAATAGAGAATGAGTGGAATTGTTCCTCAGGGGATCTATAGTGCACTATCTGATGCAATACTGTAGCTGACGGCTGCATGGTTACAATTTTATCTCTGATAGTATCGATCTTGGAAGTAAAGTAGTTCATAAAGTTATTACAGCTGTGCTCTTGGGAAATGCCAACACCTGTTGATGCTTTATTTTTCATTAAATTAGTGACTGGATTGAATAAATACTGGGGGTTGTGTTTGTTTTCTTCTAGAAGAGACGAAAAGTAATCAGATCTAGCAGTTTTTAATGCTTTTCTGTAGGATAGGTGTCATGATCCGGTCCAGGATCATTCACCCATCAACCACTAGATGTCACCCTTTCATCATTTGGACACGAGCACTACACAGACTGTTGCATCACACGGACTACATTTCCCGTCAGTCTCTGCATTACACGATCACCTGATCTCACAGTTACACCTGCACCTCATTTACAGACTTGCATATAAGTCACTCACACCTTCAGTTCACCGCAAAGTCTTGTTTAGCCCAGTCTGACATTTCCGAGCATTTTCCTTGTGTTTGTTTCTGCTGTGCATTATCTTGGACTGTTTGTACTCCTTGTGATTCTCTGCCACCTGCCTCTTCGACCATTGCTCTTGTTTCTCGACTCTGTTTATGCTGATTGCTGCCTGCCCCGACCTCTGCCTGGAATACATCTATGTCTCTGGATTATCTGTGTTATCCCTGACGCTGGTGATTGATCATTGTATGTGCCTGACATTGAACTAATAAAAAACTGGAAATGGATCCGCTTGCCTTTGACTCCTCATTACAATAGGGTACTTTCCCGCCAAGCTATACGAAATACCTCTAGTTTTGTTTTCCTCCAGCTGCTCTCCATTTTCCGGGCTGCTCTCTTTAGGGTGCGAGTGTGCTCATTATACCATGGAGTCAGACTGTTTTCTTTGATCTTCCTTAAGCGTAAAGGAGCAACTGTATCTAAAGTGCTAGAAAAGAGAAAGTCCATAACTTGATATCCATCAAGTTTTTCTGCGCTGTTCGATATGCTGAGGAATTAAGATAAATCAGGAAGATTAGTACATTAAAAAGCAGTCTTTTGTGGTAGAAGTGATGGTTCTACCATACTTGTAACGAGTAGAATTTACAGTTTTAGCTATATGGAGTTTACACAACACTAGATAATGATCTGAGATATCATCGCTTTGCTGCAGAATTTCAACACCACTAACATCAATTCCATGTGACAGTATTAAATCTAGAGTATGATTTCGACCATGAGTAGGTCCTGAAACATGTTGTCTAACCCCAATAGAGTTCAGAATGCCTATGAATGCTGATCCTAATGCATCTTTTTCATTATCGACATGGATATTAAAATCACCAACAATTAAGACTTTATCTGCAGCCAGTACTAACTCAGATAGAAAATCAGAAAATTCTTTAATAAAGTCTGTGTGGTGGCCTGTACACAGTAGCCAATACAAACATCACAGGGGATTTATCACTAACACGTGTTTCTCTAGATAATGTTATATGCAGCACCATAACTTCAAACGAGTTATACTTAAAGCCTGCCCTCTGAGAAATACTGAGAATATTGCTATAAATTGTAGCAACACCTCCCCCTTTACCTTTTGGACGTGGCTCATTTTTAATAGCAGAAATCTTGGGGGGTAGACTCATTTAAAGTAATGTATTCATCTGGTTTTAGCCATGTTTCTGTCAAACAGAGCAAATCTAGGTTATGATCATTGATCAAATCATTTACAAATAGTGCTTTTGTAGAAAGGGACCTGATATTCAGTAAGTCAAGTTTTATCAATTGTTTCTCTGTATTGTAAATTATTTGTTGAACATCAATTAAATAGTTACTCTTAATTTGGTTTGGACATTTTCTGTATTTTCTAGTTTGGGGAACAGACACAGTCTCTATAGTGTGATATCTAGGTGAAGGAGTCTCTATGTGCTGAGAATTAACTGACTTCTGTGGCGTGTCTTCACGAGTCTCCACCGGTCTAAGTTACCCGCGAGTTGCGGGAGGAAAATACCAGTTGACACAGCTTTACCGGGAAAGCGATCAAATAACATTAAAATAATCATACAAGACGATAAAATTGTATAAATGTATTTAACGTACCCCTATGACTGACATCTTTACGCCGAGCCTCCCACTGGTCTGCCTCTGCGGCCGGAAGAAAAAAACCAGTTGAGCTCGACTCGGAAACTGAGATATTCTGACCGAAACTTAAACCTGGCTTTATATCTTGCAAATAACATTGGAAAACAATGCATAAAGCAATAAACAAGTCAAAAATGAAATTTAACGTACCATACTCTAGTGGTTTTTCATATTCACAAGTCTTTCACAGTGCTGGTGCAGAGGAGGTGTGTGGTTCTTTTTCGCGCATTTAGTACTTTAGTATTTAGATTTACAGAAGGCGAATATTTTTGAGAATGCACTTACAATATACAATAATGCACTGTACACAGTATATATGGTAAGAAACCTGAGAAACATTAATAATACTGTGAAAACAAAATGATTTAAAGTGATGCCGATAGCCAGATTTAATTAGTACGCTCTCTGACCATCCAATCAAAGGACGAGAAAATGCTGAAGTTATCGTAAGCCTGCTAGATGGCCCTGGTGGTGCCAGCTCGAAATCTGATTGGTTAAAGCAACGGTTTCATTGCCACTGATTTTATGCTACAGACGCCTGCAATGTTAATTCTGAAGGCCTTAGGCAGATTTGTTTGACCCTGGCAACACAATTGCTGAATTATGATTGGATAAAAGCTCTAATATAAGCATACAGTATTGGAAGCAGCGCAACCAAGAGAAAAGCTATGAACTGAAGAGAGTAGACTATTGGAAGTAATTTACTACACATTTGTGGAAAATAAAATAAAACTAAGTCAGTGATTCTGATTGTGTTTAGGCCAGCAGAGAAGGCTTTGCTGGCCCTGACGGCCCACCACTGGTACCAACAGTTCTGACCGTGTGTGTGTGTGTATGTATGTATGTGTGTGTATATACACACACAGGTGCATCTCAATAAATTAGAATGTCGTCGAAAAGTTCATTTGAGTAATTTAACTCAAATTGTGAAACTCGTTTATTAAATAAATTCAATGCACACAGACTGAAGTAGTTTAAGTCTTTGGTTCTTTTGATTGTGATGATTTTGGCTCACATTTAACAAAAAAACCACCAACTCACTCTCTCAACAAATTAGAATATGGTGACATGCCAATCAGCTAATCAACTCAAAACACCTGCAAAGGTTTCCTGAGCCTTCAAAATGGTCTCTCAGTTTGGTTCACTAGGCTACACAATCATGGGGAAGACTGCTGATCTGACAGTTGTCCAGAAGACAATCATTGACACCCTTCACAAGGAGGGTAAGCCACAAACATTCATTACCAAAGAAGCTAGCTGTTCACAGAGTGCTGTATCCAAGCATGTTAACAGATAGTTGAGTGGAAGGAAAAAGTGTGGAAGAAAAAGATGCACAACCAACCGAGAGAACCGCAGCCTTATGAGGATTGTCAAGCAAAATCAATTCAAGAATTTGGGTGAACTTCACAAGGAATGGACTGAGGCTGGGGTCAAGGTATCAAGAGCCACCACACACAGACGTGTCAAGGAATTTGGCTACAGTTGTCGTATTCCTCTTGTTAAGCCACTCCTGAACCACAGACAACGTCAGAGGCGTCTTACCTGGGCTAAGGAGAAGAAGAACTGGACTGTTGCCCAGTGGTCCAAAGTCCTCTTTTCAGATGAGAGCAAGTTTTGTATTTCATTTGGAAACCAAGGTCCTAGAGTCTGGAGGAAGGGTGGAGAAGCTCATAGCCCAAGTTGCTTGAAGTCCAGTGTTAAGTTTCCACAGTCTGTGATGATTTGGGGTGCAATGTCATCTGCTGCTGTTGGTCCATTGTGTTTTTTGAAAACCAAAGTAACTGCACCCGTTTACCAAGACATTTTGGAGCACTTCATGCTTCCTTCTGCTGACCAGCTTTTTAAAGATGCTGATTTCATTTTCCAGCAGGATTTGGCACCTGCCCACACTGCCAAAAGCACCAAAAGTTGGTTAAATGACCATGGTGTTGGTGTACTTGACTGGCCAGCAAACTCACCAGACCTGAACCCCATAGAGAATCTATGGGGTATTGTCAAGAGGAAAATGAGAAACGAGACCAAAAAATGCAGATGAGCTGAAGGCCACTGTCAAAGAAACCTGGGCTTCCATACCACCTCAGCAGTGCCACAAACTGATCACCTCCATGCCACGCCGAATTGAGGCAGTAGTTAAAGCAAAAGGAGCCCCTACCAAGTATTGAGTACATATACAGTAAATGAACATACTTTCCAGAAGGCCAACAATTCACTAAAAATGTTTTTATGAAGTTATTATATAAGTTTTTATACTTCTTATGAAGTATTCTAATTCGTTGAGATAGTGAATTGGTGGGTTTTTGTTAAATGTGAGCCAAAATCATCACAATTAAAAGAACCAAACACTTAAACTACTTCAGTCTGTGTGCATTGAATTTATTTAATACACGAGTTTCGCAGTTTGAGTTGAATTACTGAAATAAATGAACTTTTCCACGACATTCTAATTTATTGAGATGCACTTGTAAGTGACGTCATCGATTCAGTAAATTAGCGCATAGAGAATGAGGAATTACGTCACAATCTTTTCACTCTGTGTTGCATTTCGGGAAGGCGCCGCCATATTAGCAGGATACGCTGTCCGTTTCCATGGTTACTTCTCATTCTCCATACGGAAAACTGCTTATCTTTTGTTTTGTTTTTGCCTTTAAACAATTATTCATTCTTCATTGTATCGTTTGCAGGGAAGAGAAGCTAATTTATCGCATTGCATGATAATTAGATTTTTTTTTTTTTTTCTCTCTTAGGTTTTGTAGAATTTCATTTACTATGTTGATCTGATTACCGTGAAAACAGTGTCACCCGCTGGACGCTCGCTGCTGCTTCAGCCGTCATATTAAATTATCCAAATAAAAGTGTGTTCAACAAGCTGACAGAAGTCGATCCATTTCTTTGTTGGAAACTTTTAAATGACAAAGTATAATTGTTGTCATTATAAATATTCATTTTCCCATGGCCACGGAGGACAATCAGAGATTGTGGGTCACATTCAGCGAGTCACAAACTCGCTGTATTTTTATATTTATTTCAACAAATGACAAGCAAAATCTAATCCCTATGAGCTTGTGAACAGTTTTGTAAAAATGCTGGTTTAATGTACTAAGACAGTGACACTAAAAGACATGCAGGTGAGCCAGAATATTAACGCGACATGTTTAAACGTTAACTGTAATGTAGAAAGCGCTTATGGATTAATACAGTGATATTTAATGTTCATATTTTGGGTTTATCTGTTTTTCTGCACATTTATGATTTATTAGTAAAGTGTGTACAGAATGTGGTCTCTTATTATTACTGTGCATAATGCGTGTTCTTATGAGAGGAAAATGCTTAACGTAAATAAACGCGTTGCGTTCACATTTTGAGCTTATAGTATATGCTTTACACTTTTGTCTTCATCACAGTCTTGGTACATTAAGCCACTTTAAGCATTTTAGAAAGTCCCCTGTTCAAGTTCTGCTAAATCACAAGCCTAGCGAGAGTCATACTAGCAAAGAAG